>LIEC01011960.1:0-151579 GCA_001925005.1 Drosera capensis
GTAGCATGAGGAATCATTAGCTCAGCTTTTGAACCTTTGAATCCTTGGAGAATGCCGGAGTAAGCTTCAAAGATGCTGCGACGAAGCTGATTGCCATACTCAATCATCTCATCATCGCTTGTGTCCATCCTAGCACAGGCTTCAGAAGCTGCTTGCATCATGCCGATGGCATGTGACAGATACTTCTCAAAGTGGGGCCCAATAGCCAGAGCGATATCTCCGAAGCATGAGAATATTGGAGGCTTTACTAACCTGTGGAGTTCGTTACTAGCAAGGTCGGTGAGCAGCAATGTCATGATTCCGTCGCAGTATGGTAGAATGTTCTCATCCATTGCACGGGAAACATCGCCAACTACTCCAACCGTTATTGAACAAACCTGGTACTCTTCAAAGTTCTTCAAACCCATTTCCAAGTACTTGCAGAACTCGGGCATATATTTTGCAAACTCGGTCCCAGTGACATAAGCTAAAGCACCAATAGCCAGCATAGCTTCCTCATGCACTGTAGAGCTACGGCAACCAAAGATACGCAGAAACAACACCATTATCTGGTCTGCAACATGGAGAATTATTGACTTGGTTTCATTAGAACCACTTAGTTTCTGGATTATAACCAGCAGGGTACTGCACAGTAAAGCATGCACGTCTCCTTGCTTTTCCCTATCGCTTGATGAAACAATAGGACGGTCTAATGACTGCCCCAATTTTGTCATGATAATATGGAGGAGGTTTTGGATTATGGCGGCTGTTTCTGGCAAATTGCAACAGCGTACTACCTCATTCAAGGTCTCATATGCAGTAGATCTTAGCTTTGAATCACTAGCATCTACTCGCTCAGCAGCTGCAAGGAGTGAAGTTATGATGTCTGGGAGGAAGGGGTTCAGAAGAGACAAACTTGATCCGGCATCTTCATATCCATGAACAAGGAAATAGATGGCTCCACAAACCTTTTCAGCCACATTTGGGACATCCTTAATGGCCTCCAGCAACGCAGTTACGATCTTTTGGAGGTTGTTCGAGGTAATTACAGTGAAAGTTGAGCCTGGAGAGTGCAATAGCTCAAATATGCGACTGAGAGTCCATGCAGTAGTTGCCTTAACATGTTTGTTCTCATCCTTTAAGGCATTAAGCAGGAAGTCCAAGCCGCTCTGATCACAAGGAGAACGCTTCTCAATGCTAGGTCCTTCAAGGATCAAACCAAAAGCGTTTATAGCTGCTTCACGGCAACGCCAGTCTTGCTTCATTACATTATCCCGCACAAAAGGCATCACAAGAGGAATAATGGGATCCCCAACTGTCCTCGCAACAAGCCTTAAGCACGTCCCACCTGCAGTCCCGAAGGAAATCAATTCATTGAAGACTCACTTGATCAGTTAGCTACATCATTTGCACAAATGTAACAAACACTTATATGTGCATTACTTCATACATTCACTTTTAAACCTACAAGAACAAACAATGTACTGCATCAGGACCTGTGATCAAATACACATTTTTTTCAACATGAATTTAAATGAACCAATGGGAATCCATAGAAGTAACAAGAATTTCATTAGTACATTATCATAGCATTATGGCGCATAAAACAAAGGAGTCACATGTTTGCTGCTTGTCATAAATAGCATTCATATATTTCCCTCGACTTTCAAGGGCAAACAGACCGCTCACCAAAGTACATTGAACATAAAGAAAGAATCGAAGAGATAGGTGATATCTTTGAATCCGGCCTCTTCATGTATTTTCAGGATAGACTGGTGAACTATAGCAGGTCCCTGAAACGTAACTTAACTAACTTAGCAATGTCCAAAGGCTCCCGCTTTAAACAGGGTACTTAAAAATGAGGTACTCAATTTCTCATAGATCATAAACTTAAAGAACTCATAACATGTTAAACACTGGCAATAGATCATGTAGCAGGGACAGATCAACTTTATTTACACTTGTGCAGCCAAATGCACTAAGCACTAACCTGCCATAGAGAGATTCCATGTACCATCATCAAGGTCTTGATCTTCATCTTGCTTCAGTAAAGTCTCCAACAACATAGCAACCAGAACTAGCAAGGCCTTCTCAATGAAATGAGAATGAGTTTCAAACGATTCAGACAGCTCCATCTCTTCATCGCAGATTGAGCTCCAGAACTCAATCGCTTGAAGGGCAACTGGTTCTTCATCTCCTTTCACTGCATTTGAGGTGAGCTCATAGAGGCTTGGCATGTAAGGTTCGAGCACAGGATAGTACATAGATGCAATTGCAACAAGGCATTCAAAAGCAGCCAGTCTAATCTCCACCTCATTGGCAGTTGCAGTTTCACAAGCTACTTTCATAAGGTAATCCCGCTCCATCTTATTTTCAAAGTTAGTTTGTGCAAAAGCAAGAGCATTGTATAAAGCCTTTGTCGCTGCCAAACGAACATCTGCACTACGTTGTGCACTACTCATGCCTTGAACGACAGCTGTAAGTACAGCATTCACCTCTCCTTGCTCAAGTTCCTCGTGCGAGATCTCCTCACAAACATAACCCAGAGTATCCAAGGTAGCCTGTTTAAGTCCATCAGGACTATCAGGAATGGTCATATTTTGAAGCAATGAACCAATCAGATCCGGCCACTCCTTTCTTGGGATTTCAATTGAAGCAATTTTTGCAATAACTTGAGCAGAAGTGTGCCTTGCTTCTTTTAGAGATGATCCAAGTGTCCCTAGGAGCATAACTTTTATTTGGGATTTCACAGAACCATCAATAGACACCCACTGCTGGACAAGTTGCTGCTTCCGTGAAGCATCTTTGGCATCCAACGAGTTTTTAAGTTGAATACCAGCCATCGTACGCGACTCAGGTGGCTTTTCATTTTCGGAGAGCTCATGAGAAAGCGCTAAGAGGTAATTTGGCAAGCTATGTTCCTGGAACTGCTTAATGCTGGCCTCAGCTGGGATTCTAATTTCAGCAGTAGGATTCTGTGCAGCCAACAACAACTGTGTGATATCCATTGTCATTTCTTGTGTCACTACACCAACAAAATCAATAGACTGCACATTTTAATTCTCTCAATTAGTAAATCACACAAGCAGATGCATAATAGCCAAGTAAAACTCAAAGATTTAACGGTCTAATATGAAAGATCTTCCGGACAACAGATAACACACGACACAATATCAAGCAACTGGACCGTCAGAAATGGATCAACGTTCATTCTTATCACCACCAACAATATAATAGCAAGCCATTAAAAAGGAAAAAAAAATAATTCAATAAGGAAAGTGAGCAAGATGTTCCTCTTCACTTGTATTCATCTATTTTTTAATCAACATCAAGGCAATCAGCAAGAGGGAATATACAGGTGCATTATACTCTCAAAAATTATTCTCACAACTAAAACTAGAACAAACAAACCAATCAACCAACCAAACTGATAACAAACCATTTTCCAACATAACAACAAGCCGGGTAAATCACCTCCCATTGCTTTCTTTTTGTTGAGGATCCCACTCTACCAAAAACCCAAGCTGATGCTAGAGAACTCCCAATATGATCCTTATCTTCTCTAAAAATCGATAGCAATACAACACACCACATACCAATATGAAACAATTAACTCTACCAACACCTCAAATTTATGCTATAACACAAACATCATTATTGCTATCATAACATTTTTTTCCCCTCAAAAACCTGACCGCAGAACCAAATCACCTACAGAGAATCAGAACACACAAATCCAGCAGCAAACAATCCCACACTCAAACCCTTCATTTCACCCCACACCACATACAAACCCTACAAATCACTCATCAACCCCCCAACAACACACTCCCAAACCCCACAAAAGCCCACAAAACACCAACACTCTCCATAAACTAAAACCCTAAACTCCCCAAATCGAAATCTCAATTCCTCAAAACAGACATCGCACACATAAAAAAACACAAAACACGACAGATTACACAACAAATCGAATTAACTCTCAAACTAGGGTTTCGTGTCAAAGCCTAGAGAACTCTAAAGGGAAAAGGAATCCGATACCGGCGGCGCTGCTAGGTCAGAGTCTCCGTGTTGATTGAGGTCGTGAACTGTGAGAGAAGGTGGCGCGGCGGCGGAGAGGGGTAAGGATTTTTGTTTGGAGTGAGTTTGAATGAATCGAAGAAGCGGGAGGGAAATGACCAGAAAATGATGATACGAGTCTCTGGTGGGTGAAGTGACCGATGAGCAGTGCGATCGGAGTGTGTAGGGTGGTTTTTTTTAGGTTAAGAGGAGTGTGTGTCTATTTGAATATGCAACGACAACGACTTTGAACGACCTCTTTAAGATTAGGGAAGAATGGGGGAAAATTATTCAAAATTGTAATTTTTAATAATAATTATTAATATCAGAAAAAATAATTATAAAAAAATTACTATTTACCAAATTCATCCAACTCACAACCCTATCCTCATTTTCATCCCAACTCCTACCATCACCTCATCGAAATTTACGACAGAAATTGATCATGTTGTCGGAGACATCGTCGAAGTCATGCAACGAAGCATCTGAACAAATAAAATGGAGTGACGGTATATGATCAAAACAGGACAGTAAAGCAAAAAAAATAGAGCGATACGAGAAGATAAAAAAAAGAGTAACAGTACAAGACCAAAACAGAGCGACAGACAAAAAAAAAATAAAACGACAAAATAAGATCAAAATAAAGCGACAATACAAAAACAAAACAGAGCGCTTTGTCTCAAAAAAAAAACACAAACAAACAAATAGAGCGTCTTAAGATTTGCTAAATTTGTTTATTAGAATTCACCACTCCATGATCAAACTCCCATCAACAACAAATCCATTCCAGCATCAAACCACACCACTAACTAAGAACACAAACTCCACATCACTCACATCAAATCCAAAACCACAACTACATTATTCTCATTGTCCACAGCTTATCTCACACCACAACACTTAGAAGTCGAACTCTAATCAACAACATCCGATACCACAACTCAATCACTAATCTACAAACCATATAGATCCACAACCACAAACCCTAAATCACCTCATCCACCATATAATTACACAAAATACAAATCCAAAACCACAATCAACATCGGTTCTACATCATTACCAATATAAAAATGGCAATGTATTGATGGTTAGCAACGATATCTCATTGAATTTAGGGCAAAACACGATGACCTGTGAGTTCCCAAATGCCCAACCTAAGCGTCGATCGCAAGAGGAGAGCTGAACAGACTGTTGTCATTTTTGTTGACGTTGAAGAAGAAGAAGCAGGTACGGGAAGTGAATGCGATAATGATGGTAAAGAAGAAGCAGGTGGTGGCGGTGGATTCGGTGACGGAGAAGGAGTCACGACGACAAAAAGAGAATCGACAGAGGAAGAGGAAGATATGAGGAGTTAAATTATATATTTTTCGAATTATGATTTCGTACGTATGATTTTGATAATTTTTCTCAAAAGATATAGTTTTTGGGTCATTTGCTGTAAGATTAGTTAGCACTTGCATTAAATTATGTAAAATAGAGATTATGTTAATAGAAAAAAGTAGCATGATGATGTGATAAAAAATTAAAAAAATGTTGAAAAAATGTGATAGAATTTGTGTTAAAATACAAAAATTATAGTGTAACACAGAAAAATTTCATAAAATCATCATAAATTATAACATTATTTATTTTTATAGGTCAATTTATTGTAGTATTATGTATAATGAGAGTAAAAAACAGAGTGAAAAATTATTGAGATTCTGATGCAAGTGCTCTTAGTATTATCATTGTTTAAAATCATAAAAATCAAAATCAATAATAAGAAAGGAAAAATAAACAAAAAAAATAATATTTCATATAATAGTTTTTTAAATAAAAAATATAATGAATAAATTACTCAAATGAACAGTATTGAAAACTATTTTTTTGGTTTTTTATTTTTATAAAAAATTATCCGTTTAAAATACAAATATCATAAACAAACACTTCTATTGCATCAACTAATGAAAATAAATTGAAAACAAGAAATAAAAACTATACTAGAAAGACCCTTAGTCTAACAAATGCTATTTTAGTATCATTGAGATGCTTTTAGTATTGAAACACAGTTACTCCTGAAGAAACAAAATGCTAGCCACATATTCCGTGTGTCTCATCTCTGCCTTAACTTTGTTGGTTTAATATAAAAAAAAAGATCTTAAATATATTACTTAAATGAAACAACATCAGAAACTTTTTTTTATGGTTTTCTATTTTCATTTTACCCTTTTAAATTACAAATAACATAAAGAGACACTTTTATTACATCAAGTAGTGAAAATAAATAGGAAACAAGAAATAAAAACTGTACCAAAAGGACCCTTAGTCTTACAAATGTTATACTAGTATCATTAGAGACGCTTTTAGTAGTGAAACACGGTTACTCGTGAGAAACAAAATGCTAGCCACATATACTATGGTATTTCGTCTCTTCTTTGACTTTGTTGGTTTAATATAACCCATTGCATTATAATTATGAATTTTTATTCAAAACTATAATTTTTCAATAATAATTATAAGAGATTTGTAGGGATAATTTTAAATCGGTTAATATGACTGTCACAAAGTGTCATCCTTAAAAGTTCAGGTTTATACAGGACTTGTCTTAGAGAATACTCAGTCACTATTACAATAGGATGTGTTTGAAGGACGAAGCTTCCTTGATGCACTTAGTAGTGTTAGGGCAGTTTCTCTATTCGAGGATATCTAGTCTCAACGTCATGTAACACTTTACTTATAAAGTATACTGATATTTGCTTACTTCCATCCACTCTGAGTAAGACTGTCGAGACGGTGTCATATGAGACGACGAGGTAGACTAGCAATTCTTCCCAAACTTCTGGCTTTGACAACAAGGGCATTTCTCCGAGCTAGTTTTTGAGTTCTTCAAAGGCTTTTTGTCAACTCGGGATCCATTCCAGATCCGAGATGGCTACTCTTAGCGATTTGAAGAATGATAGGGTCCTTTCTATGCCTCAGGAGATGAATCTCCTTAGTGCTGCAAGGCATCCCGTTAACTTTTGAATTTTCTTTTTGGTGTGCAGGGGTTCATGTCCAGGATGGCTGGAACCTTGGCTGGGTTGATTTCAATGCCCCTGCTTGTGATCATATATCCAAGAAACTTTCCGTATTTCACACCGAATGTGCACTTTGCTGTGTTGAATTGCATGTTATAGTTCTTGAGTACCTTGAACGTCTTTTCCAAGTCGATAGTATGGGTTGCCGACTTCAAAGATTTGCTGAGCATGTCATCCATATGTGTCTCTATGTTTTCCCCCAGCAATGGCTTAAAAGCCTCATTCACCAACCTTTGGTACGTGACCCCAGCGTTCTTAAGTCCGAACGGGATGATCCTATAGCAATAGGTCCCTCCTTCGGTGATGAAGGAGGTTTTGACTCTGTCTTCACGCGACTTCTGGATTTGATTGTAAAACAGAAACGTGTCCATAAAGTATAAGGATTCGTATCTAGAGGTGACATCAACCAATTGATCAATTCGGGGTAAATGACAACAGTCCTTTGGGCAGGCTCTATTCAGGTCGATGAAGTCGACGCACATCTTTCACTTCTCATTTGTCGTTTTCACCATGATCACGTTTGCTAACCATTTGGGGTATGAGACCTCCCTGACGAAGTCGGCGCTAAGGATTTTGCTCACCTCCTCGACAATGGCTTTATTCCTCTCGGGTGTGAAGCTCCTTTTCTTTTACTTGAGAGGTCGGGCTTTTGGATCGATCGAGAGTCGGTGCACTATGACATTGGGGTCGATCATTAGCATGTCTTCGGGTCCCCAGGCAAAGAAATCCGAGTTGCTTCTTAGGAATCGAATCAACTTTTCTCTTGTCGGCTTCTTTAACTCCACTCTGATGAGAACGATTCAGTCTTGGTTCCCTTCTTCCAAGGGAACGACCTCAACCTCCTTTACTAGTTCGGGCCCTTCAACTCAAACTCTAGGATAAAGATAAAGGGGGAAAGCCTCCTGTATTGTGCCTGCCTTTTGCTTAAGTATGCCATCGTAATAGTTTCTGGACTCTTTCTGGCTTCCCTTCGTGTTGCCTTTTTCGTTTGGGGTCGGGAACTACAAGCTGAGATAGCACGGAGCTATGGCTATCCTCAGGTCCACCACGAATTGTCTACCTATTATCCCATTATATTTTGAGGAGAGGTCCACCATCTGGAAATCAACAACTCGAATCACTATCCTGTCGGTGTCTTCATCTCCAAGGATTACTAGGAGAGAGACATAGTCTTTCACAGAGTTCCCAGTGAGTCCGACCAGAGGGTCTTAAAGGGCTTTAAGTTTTTGTCCTCCAACCCCATCTTCTTGTATACGGAGTAGTACAGGACGTCGATGGAGAAGCCACTATCTACCAACATTGTTTCCACGTCGAATTCCCTAATATGGAGGGTTAGTACTAAGGCATCATTGTGAGGAAAAGTGATTCTTGACCTGTACTCTTAATGAAAATCGACTTCGGGGTTCTCTATGGACTTTTTGTTTATGTATCCCGGGTTCTTGGAGATGCTGAGCTCGACGAGGCCAAAGCTATGCCTTGATAAGGACCGCATAAATCTTCCCAATATGACATTGATCCTTGGCCTTTGTTTTAATTTGTCATCCTTCCTGTGTGGTGGCGAATGCGTTCTTTCTCGAGGTCTTTATGACGATCATTATCGAGGTCGGGAGTGTTTGGAACCCCGATCTCTCGACCTGGACTCACCTTTTTTCAGGCCTTTGAATCGGTCCTGGACTACCATTTTGGCCTCAGCAAGTACATGTTAAGTGATTTTTGCCAATAGAGTGGTATACGTCCAGGGACGCATCAAGCTAGATCGTACGTGAAGCTCTTGTTCGCTAGTCCTCTGACCAGAGCTTGGCAGATGTCGGAGTCCTGTACCTTCTCAATATGCACGACTTCAGAGTTGAATCTTTAAATATAGCTCCTCGTGCTTTCGTCCGGTCTTTACTTTATCTCATAGAAGTGTTCAAAAGTTAGGAATAGAACTCCCTTCCTTGTACTTGAGATTAACAAGTTTTCGGATCAGGAAAGCCTTGTTATTCGTCGTCTTTTTTTCATAAAGACCTTCCAACTTCTTCCAAAGGCTCTGAGCTGAGTTTTTTTATAGATACGTGATAGAACACGTTATCATCTAACCATTGTCGGATCGTACCGATAGCTTTGCGATCGATCTTCTTCCAATCGCCTTCAATTATCTCACCAGGTTTTGCTTCGTCGCCTAGCAAGGATGTAGCAAGATCATTGCAAAATAGCAAGTCCTCTATACGAGGTTTTCAGATCATCGAGTTACTGCCATTAAGATTAATCATCCATGAGGTACTCGACTCCATCTCTACTGGGTTAACCTGACTCTGATACCACTTGTTGAGAATATGTTAGACTTCAGTAGAGAAAGAAATAAGTAAAAAAAAAAAAAAAACACGGGACACACGATATTGTTATTTGGAAACCCAATTGAGAAAAAAACCACAAGGTCTAGCCCAGAAATTTGTATCATCCACTATAAGAATAATGGGATTACACTTAGTCTCTAGCCACACTAGAGGATCAACAAGTCATCACTGTAAAAGTGGATACCAAGTAGGAACAATCTAATCAACACTATCAAGTGTTAAGACCACCGCTCAACCCACCTTTACCCATCGCCTAGAGTAGATTGTCTTCATTTGGATGATCTTCAACTGAGATTTTTTGGTAGCTTTGATTGGAATACCTTGAAGGTGCACTAAGGGAGTCTATTTATAGGTGAAAACCATGCCCTTAGTCATACATCATTTAAGACATCACCACTTCCCAAGGTTCATTCTTCCCTTCTGTAAGGTTCGAGTTTCAACCTAGATGGGGAGGGGGGAGGGGGGTGAATAGGTTGTATAAGACTTTAGTAGTCTTTTTGTGCGGAATGATGATCTTGTGCAGACTAGTGCAGTATGTAGACTACTCAGACAGTCTGCAGATGAGACTATCTCGTATATACTTGAGATTTATGATTCTCTTGAGTCTTTATCTCTATTTCAGGTGTGATGATTTATCAGGAGCAATTCTAAAACCAATATAATGAAAGCAGTAAATTGACACAGAGTTTATATTGGTTCAGACACTCGATATCAAATGATAATCGAGAGCTTAGTCCAATCTTTCCTTAGTGACCAGTGTAATCAGCTTAAGAGGGAAATATCACTATCTTCTTGTTTTTCAGCTTACAAGAAAACTCCTTTTTACAAGCTTTCTAACTTGTATGAAGATAGAAGAACCTAGATCTTTGCACAGCTCTGAGTCTTGAGCTCTACTGCAAGAGTTGTTCTTCTGCAGATTAGTGATATTTCTCTTTTCTGTATCTTCTCGATTCAGCTCACTTGAGTATGCCTTTGAACGCTTGCCTTTTTCTTACACAATTCACACACACCTTCAATGAGCTTCAACGGTTCCTTTTTATATGACTGAAGGAACGAACCTTTGTTGTAGACAACCCACTATTCCTGGAGGGTCACTTTCCCACTAGTGTTTGCCACCATCTAGTTTTCAACGCTGGCATTCCACTATCCCCAGTTTTCGTGCAGTTGCTACTTTAATTTGAATCTCCACTTGATTGACTTCAAACCTTAGACCTCATGCTGACAATCATCTCTACTGCAATTCAGCCTGCTGCAACACCTTGTCTGCATACAGTCTCTGCTGCAACATCTCGTCTGCACAATCTGATTCATCTTTATGCCTTGCCATCGTGGTCTTCGTCTGCAAGCTCAATCCTCGTTGTGAAGCCTTCATATCTTTTGTTGCTTGTACATATATTAGATGTTCATCTAGAGTCCTTATAGAAGTCTACACCAGGTGGTCTGCATCAGCTCTCTACATCTGCAACCGTCTGCACTCCTATATTTGACCTCAATTGTAACTTCCTACTGGACTTCTAGCCTAAACAATCTAACTATATTATAATTTATACATTTTAGTTTGTTATATCCATTTCTATACAAATGGAGGGATTGCACATTCCTATCATCATTATATACATTGTCTTAAGTCATTCGCAACTCTACTATAACCCCGTATTTTTTATGCCTACAAAATATCGAATAAAATAGAACGAATAAAATTCTTTGATTGGTTCTTTTCAAAGCAATGATCCCATGTTATGCTATTTGTTTTGCCTGATGGTACCAACATGAATTCTAAGAATCAGTAAGATCTTTCGAAATGACTCTTCTTAGGTTCATGAATTCATGACCTCTTTCACTTATAATGAGTGAGTTCCTAACATGTATAAGCTGCGGTTATAACTGTGAATGGCTTGTCGGATCGATTGGTCCGAGCTTGAAATCATCCCATATTTGCTACGACTGGAACAAGTAGAATTCGTAGGAAAGCCCCATCGTTGCCTATAACCCATGATATTGATTTATGCTTAGTACTTATAAGTGTTTGTTCTTATGCACTGATTAAATTATGCAATAAGGATATGAATTTGTAACTTTTTATGGATCATATTATCTAAGGGAAGCTTGATTGTTCTCGAAGTGTGTTGTTCATTTATCGTACTTACTCTCGCGATCCCTTTTATTTACAAAGATTTGATATTTGATATTATTCAATACGTATTTAAAAAAATTTTGTTTTTCATATTAAATCTACAATAAAATTATGTCACCGACTCAGGACAACTTAAACTAATATCAATGTCATAAGAATTTTATGAAAATTGATATTGATCGTATCACAAAACGAGTTAAAGTTCAAAATAACAAATATGTTGGATCAAATTGTTATAAAATAACATACTAGTATGCAATTATAGATTTGACTCTTTTTTCAGTCCAGGAAAACTGTCCATGGCTATTGTAATTACGAAAGATGAAGAGATGGGTCTTAATTGAAGGGTGGTTAGGGCAAATCACTTCCTAGAAAATTGTGGTCTCACCAAAAGAAGCAAAGTGGAGAAAAAAAGAAAACAAGTACAATACTATCGTGCTTGTGAGTTTTGCTTTGGGAGAAAAAAAAAATGGAAAATTTTTCCACCCATAACTTAATTATGAGTTTTTAAAGAAAAAAAGAAAAAAAAGAAAAAAAAATAAAGCTTATTTTTTTCCTTTTAAATTTTATTCTCTAAAGTGAGAAAATTTGAAAGGATAAAAAAGATCATTGAATTTCTATCACTAATCTTTTTTCTCTTTTTGCCAAACATTTTATATAATCAATAAATATATGGATAAGATAATAATTTTAATATTAAATAATAATTTTTTCCTTTCTCTATTCACAAATAAAAAAAATCATTGATTATACTTTTTTCCCAAAACTTACAAATATTACCAATTTTTTTTATTCCATTTTTTTTTATTTTCCTTTCTCATCAAAGTCCGAAGCAAAGCATCAAGGCGGTGAGAAAGTAAAGACTTACCCTTGACTTTTCCTCACCAAATCCAAAACCCTCGGAATATCTCCATTTTCACGTAGACAAGCACTCATCCCACTAGCAAACCCACTCTGATCAATTCATTTTCTTGAGTTCTTCTATCATCACATCTTGAAATTTGTGTGGGCAAAATCACTTCTATTCACAGAAAAAGAAGTGTTTGTTCTGGGAACTAGAGCTTGTCTTTTTCATTCTATGCAAATATGCCCACATCTTAATTTCTCTCATTACTATGAGTCCATTTATGGACTCAAGTGCTGCAGAGAATGGCAAATCAAAAACCCAAAACGGCAAAACTCATGTTGCAAAAAGATCAAATCTTTGCTCTTTTTGGTCCCAAGTTGAAAGATTTTTGAGTTGGGGTTGAATTGAAGCAGATGAGAGTTGGTTTGGGGTTTTTGAGGAAGAAAATGAGGTGGGCAGCAATGAAAGTTGGAAATGTTGAGGGCAAAATGGTGATGAAGAAAAAGATGAAGCTTTTTGGGTTGATGGGTCTTTGCCTCTCTGCTCTCTCAATCTCTGTTCATTTCCTTCTTGCTAGATACACTGATTATGGTCTCTCTGAGTACCAATCTTCAGTTACTATCTTCTCTTGGAGACCCATTGAGAATGCCGATCTTCAGAGAACTGTAAGGGCTCATGTACTTCTAAATCTATATTGTCCTCTAAATTTCTGGTTTTTTTTGGGGTTTAATCTGCCATTATTTGTCAATTTCTGGATCTGGGTTTTGTGAACTTTTGGTTTAGTCCATGGGAAAGTGGAGTTTTGGTGAAAGTTGAAGTTTTTGAAAGCAGAATGGGATGATGCGGGGAGGGAAATGGGATGATTTTTGCTTTGGATGAAGTTTCAAGGAAGGTGTTTGGCTGAATTGTGGTTCTCCTGAAGTTTCGGATGGAATTTATTAACAAATTGTGAAAATTCATCTTTTATTATATGTAATTTTACGATTTGATGTCCCTTTTTGTCAAGGGCAAAATCATGTCTTCTTTATGAGAAGAAAAGCAGATAAAACATGTTTTGATTGGCATGATGCAGTGGGGTTAGAACTAGAGGGCTTTTTTTGAGGGTTGCCTTTACCATGATGCAAATCTAGGAGTTTCATGCTTCTAGCCCTAATGGCTTGCTGGTCCATGAACTTAGAAATTAATGTCTTTAATTATCCACTTTTGTCGCCTCAAAGAAAACTAGAATGCATCCTATGTGTTTTAGAAAAGGATTTTAAGGGTGTTAAATGTTTGCTTAAGTGCGTTTGGCATCGTTTGATTACTTGTGAGAAGCATTCTGTTATGTGCCCTGTATTCTGTTCAGTATATTGCTTTAGATTGCTGAAGTTATGAGGCATCAGATCTCTTAAACAGAGACCAGATTTTACGACCTTGATTCATCCTGTTCTACCTGTGAATTTTAAACGTTCTTTTCCTAAGGGCATAAAATGTGGCGTGTTGCTTTTTTTCTTTGCGGTAACTTGGGAGGATGGCGCTGTGCTTTTGTTCTTGAGTCACAAAATCGTCGCTTTATTCATCTTTGTTGCATCTATAGAAAACTGTGATCTTCCTCCATGTTATATTTGATGTAAATAGAAATTTGATTATATCATCTAATTGTCGTGTTTATGAGCTCATTCATGCATGTTAAACAGAGTGCATTGCATAGACGATTATGGGGCCCTGTACCACAACTTTCCTTCTTACATCCGCATGCAAGTCCTAGAGAACATTATGCTGGTTAGTCGCTAAAATCTCTTCTCCTCCCTTATGTGTTCTATTATGTCTCCGTATTCCTTGAGATTTAGGCTTAGTTTTAGGCGACTTTCTTTTTCCTGATGATGATAATCCTTTGTGCAACCGTTGGTTGTGGCTTTGAACTCAAAGTTGTGGATACATATTCGACATCCTGGGGACGATGTTATGATAGAGAACTTATTTGAGTTGTTGAAGATTGATGCGTCGGTGGTTCTTTCCTGAAATTCAAAGTAACATTGACTAGTTTGTAAGAGACCAATGCATTTTACTGCTGCAAGTGTTTTCTCTTTACTTTGAAGTCACAGAAATTTCCAAATCTCAAATGTACCCTGGAAATTGTTCTTTTATTTTGTGGTGTTCTATCACATGAGTGTCTTTGTACATGGAAAATTACTGGAAAGGTTAATCAGATATAATGAAGGAACCAACACTACTATCTGGCCCTTGCCAAACTTTTGAAGACAGCTTAATTCTTCATTTGGTATATCGTCTTGAATTGTACAATCTTCCTAACTTGTTACAGCTCCCAACTTGCAATCAGCGGGCTTTCTTTTCGTTAGGATTCAAGGAGGGTTTCATGAGATCAGGACTGCGGTGAGGATGATATGTTGAATTAATTACTTATTCTCAACTAGGTAATCTACATCCACCATTGATCTAACTACATGCCCTGCCTTGAAAAATGTTCAGATATGCGATGCAGTTGTAATAGCAAGGTTGCTCAATGCTACCCTTGTAGTTCCTGAGATCCTCTCTGCCACAAGCAGCAAAGGAATCAGGTATCACTTAACCATCTTCCCACTTTCTTTCATAGTTCTCACTTCACCTCTATATTTTTTTCTGGTAGTGCGTCTCCTGTCCATGTTTTGACGGGGAGGTTATCCTTCTTCGTGCAGCTCTGATTTCAAGAGTTTTGCTTATGTATACAATGAAGACCAGTTCATGGCTGCTCTAGTTAAGGATGTCAATATTGTTAAGACGCTCCCTAAGAATCTTAAAGAAGCCAGGAGGAAGAAAGCGATCCCTATTTATCGAGTTCCTCATACTGCATCACCATATTTTTATCTGCACCAAGTGTTGCCGATCTTAAAGAAGCATTTTGTTGTTGAACTAGTCGTCGCTGACGGTGGATGCTTGCAGGTTGTGTCCATGCTGATGTTTCTTCCTCTGATGAACCACTGACTTGCCATTGTGGCGTCTAATTGACAATTCTACTCGTGCTATTTATGAATCAGGCAGTGCTTCCTCCCCATCTTGAAGAGTACCAAAGGTTGAGATGTCGGGTCTCTTATCATGCACTACAATTTCGCCAGGAAGTTCAGGAACTCGCCACCAAGATTTTGAATAGGTGCGATGGAACTTCCCCTGCTTGTAGCTAGAAGAAACAATTGTTTTTACATATCCATGTTATTTATTGATTAATGCGTATATTATGGCACAAACAATGAAGTCTTTGTTTATCCATGTATAGTCCCACATTTTCATGTATGCCTAATTCTTGGTTTCTATTAGATTACGAGGTCCAACACGACCCTTTATAGCCTATGATCCTGGGATGACGAGAGATGCTTTAGCATATCATGGATGTGCTGAGCTTTTTCAGGTAAGTAGTTGACTCTTGTTAGCATAGCTATAGTTTCACATATTCTGTCCTTACTTTTCTTCTTTTTGGGTCATTCATACCATAGTCACTTAATCTAACCCCTTAATGGGTTTTTATTCTCGTAAGGATGTACACACCGAGCTAATTCAGCACAAGAGATGGTGGATGATAAAACGTGGGATTGTAAAGGGGAAGTTGCTTGTGAATTCAGCAGAGCAGCGTCGTAATGGCTCCTGTCCTCTCATGCCGGAAGAGGTACGAACTATCTTGCATGGAATTAATTTATCTAGTCACTATTCTGGTGAGATATTTCAAAGGATAAGACTACTAGTATGTTATTTTTGGCATTTGATTTTTTTGACCTTTGTTCCATATAAATATATCCTTATTATGTAGAAAATAAGGAGAGAGAAAATTAGGATTTCAAGAGCGATACACAAGAGTGAGAGCGATCTCAAAAGAGAAATTATTGTAATCTGATTCCTTAATTAGTGAGTTTTCTCTTCCCGTGGATTTTTTCTTCCTCTTGAGGGTTTCTACATAAATTTGGTTTCGTTTTTCGTTCTTGCTTATTATCGATTGTGCTTGTGATCGATTGTCTGTTGGATTATAATTTTGGGATTGTAACGGATGTTAAATCGCAACAAGTGGTATCAGAGCAGGGTTAATTTTTTTTCCATCATCAGCCAGAGTTCAATCCGTCGCCAGAGATCCATCTGCTGCTCGAACGACAACCAGAGAAAAATCAGATCCCATCGGTCAGAGAGATCGATCCCTGTCGTCGAGACCCATTTCGTCGCTCTCGAGACTGATTTCCACGTCGAAATCCACTGTCGTCGTTGAGTTCGTTGTTGCTAATGGGCCGATCGGCTGTTACCGCAGGAAGATCGGACTCGAAGCCATCGCCTCCCGCTTGATCGTCTTCACCCCGACACAGTCAGATCTCCTTGACTATAGCGCGACGACAAAGGTGGACGACCTATGCGTTCAGCGACCTATGCTCCGTCCGAGGAATTCTAGGGGTTTAGGGGGTTTGGAAAAAAGATTGGTGGTATTGGGAATAAAAAACAAGGTTTCGAAGACTCGATTTTTCGATCAGGGTTTTCTAGTTGATTTGAAGAGAATATTTCGGAAGATAGAATTTTTATTAGTTTTCTGGAGTTGGAACAATGATGAATACGACTAAGTTTAAGATTGAGTCGTTTGATATGAAGAACAATTTTCGCATTTGGCAAAATATGATCAAGGATGTTCTTGTGCAAGCGAGAAATTTGAAAGAGGAAGACTGGGAGGAATTTGAAGCTAAGGCTGTATCCACAATTAGATTGAGTCTTGCACCACAGGTTAAGTATTAGGTTCTGACTCGGGTCTCATTGGCGAAGATGTGAGAGAAATTAGAATTTATATATATATCTAGATCGTTTTCAAATAAGTTGTATTTGAAGACAGATCTGTTCGACCTCAAGATGAAGGAGGGGGAGGGGAGATTTGAATGATCATATCCCCGAGTTTAATCGGCTTGTGATGCAATTGGCTAGTTTGGATGTAAAGTTGGATGAGGAGGATCAGGCGTTGATTCTATTTAAGTCTCCTCCGAGTTCATATGGTATCTTGAAGATAACACTACTTGTTGACAAGGACAAGTTGAGTGTTGAGGAGGTCGCTTGTGCAGTTCTTGATGTCAACAAGTTAAGTCCTTCCGGGTCGAGTTAAGGGGAAGAGTACTTGGGTGAAATCAGAGAACAGAGGTAGAGGTCAGCACGGAAATAAGGGTGATAGAGGGAAATCGAGATCTAAGTCTTGATCAGGAAAACGAGATCTCTCTCAGGTTGAGTGCTACAAGTGCTATGAGAAGGGCATATGAGAGCTCAATGCCCTCAAAGCAAGAACAAGCAAGGAAAGTCTTCAGACTCTACAAGTGTAGCTAAGGGTGTAGATGACATCGACAACGATCTCTACGTGGCTTCTGGAGTTGCTGAATCTCATGAAATTGCACTAACCGCTCGAGGTGATGATTTGAGGAACGAGTAGATCATAGATTCCGAATGTTCGTTTCATATGTGCCAGTTTAGAGATTGGTTTCTCTAACTCCGTGCACTGGAGGATCCGTGGTTATGCGAAATAACATGGTTTCCAAGGTGGCTGGATTAAGTACTGTGAAGATGAAGACTTTTGATGGTATTGTTAGAACACTTGGGGATGTGAGGTATGTCTTTGACCTTGGGAAGAACGTGATCTCAATTGGAACCTTGGACATTGTAGGTTGTGTTGTGACAATCAGAGATAGCTAGATGAGTATGCAAAAATGAACGTCGACAATTATGAAAGTTGAACGAACAAGAAATCTGTACAAACTGATTGAGAGCATGGTGATAGGTGGAGTTGCGGTTTCATCTAGTGGTGAGTCCAATGGAGATGACATAAAACTTTGACATCTTTGTCTTTGGCATTTGAGTGAAGGAGGTATGTCACATCTTCACATGAGAAAGTTGCTCAAAGGTGTTGAGTTTTGTGAATTGGACTTCTGCAAGTTTTGTGTTTATGGGAAAGAAAAGCGAGTGGGTTTCAAGGCTATACTAGTAAGGGTGTGCTTGATTATGTATATTCTGATGTTTGGGGACTTATCAGAAATATCTCAAACGGTTAAGTTCAGTATTTTATCACCTTCATTGATGACTACTCAAGGAAGGTTTCAATTTTCTTCGTGAAGCATAAATTAGAGATATTTGGCATTTTCAAGTAGTGAAAAACTCGGGTTGAGACTCTCGTTGGGAAGAAGTTAAAGTACTTCAAATCAGTCAATGTGACAGAATATAAAGATGATCAGTTTATGTAGTTCTACAAGGATGAAGAAATCACGAGGCATTTCACAGTGAGGGAAACACCAAAGCAAAACAAGGTGGCTGAGAGGATGAGCAGAACATTGTTGGAAAGGGCGCTTTATATGAGGTTAAACGCGAATTTACCTAAGAGTTTCTAGGCTGAGGCAGTCAATATTGTCCGTTTTCTCATTAACAGGACTCCTTCAGCTCTTCAGCTGCTATTGATCACGGAGTTTCAGAAGAGGTATGATCAGAAAAACCTGTCGATTATTCTATGTTGAGAATATTTGATTGTCCTGTCTATGTTCATATGCAGAGTTCTGAGAGCTCCATGATTGGTGCAAGGTTCAAGAAATGCATCTTTCTTGGATATGAAGACGGTGTTAAGGGTTATAAGTTGTGGAATCTTGTAACAAAGAAAAAAATGATAAGCAGGGATTCGATTTTTGATGAGAATCACATGGTTAAGCAAAAGGAATGAGTTGACGGTGTGAGGGAGGAATCAGTTCAGGTGGAGCTTCGTAAAGTGTCAGAAAAGCAGTTTTCAGATCAACATCATCATCAGAGTTATGGTGATTCTAATCAGGTAGAGCAAAGCAAGGAACAAAAAACTATAATTGTTCCAAAACAGCAGGAGGTGCTCTCTAGCATTGTCTTGGATAAAGAAAAGCGGAATCCAAAGGCACCTGAGAGGTATGGTTTTGAGGATATGATAACCTTTGCTTTAGTGGCTGGTGACAGAGAACCAAACAGTTACTGTGAAGCTGTTAAGTCTGATGATTGCGATAAGTGGCTGACAGCTATGGTGGAGGAGATGTAGTCACTGAGAAAGAACAAAATTTGAGAGTTGGTGACGTTTCTAAAAGACTTGGAATCAGTTGGCTGCAAGTGGGTACTGAAGGTCAAGGAGGGAGGTAAATACAAACGTCGGTTGGTAGCAAAGGGATACTCTCAGAAAGAGGATATGGAGTACAATGAAATTTTCTCTCCAGTTGTGAAGCACATCTTAATTAGACTGATTCTACAATTGATAGCGGCATATGATATAGAGTTAGAACATATGGATATAAAGATAGCATTTCTTTACGGGCATCTTGAGGAGATCATTTGCATGGATCAACCTGAGGGATTTGTAGAACCAGGCAAAGAAGGGTTGGTCTGCAGATTAAAGAGATCGTTATACGGCCTAAAACAGTCACGTGTGTAGTGGTACAAGTGGTTTTACAGGTTCATGGTGACGCATGGGTACTCTTGAAGTGAGTATGATCCTTGTGTTTATTATCGTTTTTGTGGTTATGGTTTTGTTTTGTTGCTCAGGTTATATGTGAATGACATGCTCATTGTTGTTAAGAGCAAGAAGGAGATTCTTGTGTTGAAGAAGATATTAAGCAAGGAGTTTGAGATGAAGGTTCTTGGTGTTGCAAAGAAGATTCTTGGTATGAAGATTAGAAGAAATAAAGCAACGAAGGAGTTGTGGTTGACTCAATAGGGTTCGTTGAAAAGGTTTTGGAAATGTTTAATATGAGAAATGCAAAACCTGTTTTCACTCCTTTAGATGTACAATTCAAGTTGTCTGCTAAGTTGTGCCCAGACTCCGAAGAAGAGGTGGAGCGCATGTCTCTTGTATCGTATCCTAATGCGTTGAAAAGGATCTTGGTGTTTCAAAGAACATCCTTGGTATGGAAATTAGAAGAAACAAAGCAACGAAAAACTTGTGGTTGACTCAACAGGGTTCGTTGAAAAGGTTTTGGAAAGGTTTAATATAAAACCTGTTTTCACTCCTTCAGGTGCACAATTCAAGTTGTTTGCTTAGTTGTGCCCAGACTTCGAAGAAGAGGTGGAGCGGATGTCTCTTGTATCGTATCCTAATGCGTTGAAAAGGATCTTGGTGTTTCAAAGAAGATCCTTGGTATGGAGATTAGAAGAAATAAAGCAACGAAAAACTTGTGGTTGACTCAATAGGGTTCGTTGAAAAGGTTTTGGAAATGTTAACCTGTTTTTACTCCTTTAGGTGCACAATTCAAGTTGTTTGCTTAGTTGTGCCTAGACTTCGAAGAAGAGGTGGAGCGCATGTCTCTTGTATCGTATGCTAATACGGTTGGGTGCCTAATGTATGTCAAGGTTTGTATCAGACTAGATATTGCTCAGGCAGTTGGTGTAGTCCGCAGGTATATTGCGAATTTAGATAGAGAGCATTGGAATACGATGTAGTAGATCTTTCGCTATTTGATAGGGATTACAGATTGTGACATCTTATTTGATGACCAGGGTACAAATAGTGATGTGGCCTCTATGAGTGGGTATGCTTTTACTTTTTGTGGTAGACTTGTGAACTGCAGATCTGTGTTGCAAGATGTGGTTGCACGTTGTCTACCACAAAAGTAGAGGGTTGAAGATCGATATGATAACGAATCAGGTTGTACCATTATCGGATGAAGCATATTGATGTTCGTTTCACAAGATTATAGAGTAATTGACTTCTGGGGTTGTAGATCTGCAGAAAGTTCACACAAAGGAGAATGCGGAAGATATGCTTATTAGGATAGTTCCCAAGATCAAGTCAGCGTTTCTTCATACCGAGTTTCTGATGGAGCTTCCCCGACAAGCGCAGAGGGATGTGAGGACGTGCCAGGCTGAGGCACGGGAGTTCGTTAGTGAGTTGCTTTGGTATGGATCGTGAAATAAATGCCAAAGATGGAGATTGTTATTTTTCGCATTGATTTTTTTTTTTTACTTTTGTCCCTTATAAATATATTCTTATTGTGTAGAAAAATAAAAAAGAGAGAAAATTAGGGTTTTAAGAGCGATAAAAAAAAGAGTAAGAGCGATCTCAAAAGAGAAATAATTGTAATCTGAATCCTTGATTAGCGAGTTTTCACTTCCCGTGGGTTTTTTTCTTTCCCTTGAGATGGGTTTTTCCATGTAAATTGGGTGTTGTTTTTCGTTCTTGGTTATTATCGATTGTGTTTGTAAGTAGATTGGTTGCCTACTGGATTATAATTTTGGGATTATCTCGAGTGTTAAATTGCAACAGTGTAACAATCAATGCAATGCATATTTGTACATGACAATATGGTACCACTCTTCATATGGAACATGAGAAACGTGCTGGTGCAGGAGAGTAAATGACAAAATTCTGTAAATCTTTATACTTATTTTTTTTAGTTTTCCCTTTCACTGCTTTTCCTTCTTGTGTTATGTCTCATGCTTATGCTAACCTGGCAAGATCCATTACTGCAGTCCGTGATGACGTTAATATTGAACAGATATTTAACTTCTGTGATAACTTGTCTTCTGTAGGTCGGTATTGCTCTTCGAGCATGTGGATATCCGTCAGATTCAATCATATATGTCTCCGGAGGCGAGGTGTTCGGAGGACAAAGGATGTTGATACCGCTCCACTCCATGTTTGAGAATGTAGTCGATAGGACCTCGTTGAGCACAAATTGTGAGCTAACCAAGATATATGGCCGTGAGTCTAATCTTGCAGACCGTCCCAAAGACTTGCCTACTGTCGTGGAAGAAACGAAGCATGACTCCTGGAAAACTTCAGGCCCACGTCCTCGTCCACTTCCTCCTCCACCAGCGCGACCAAAGTCATATAACATAGAAGGCTGGTGGGGTTGGGTGGCGGAAAGTGATAATGAGCCGGAGAGTACGGTCATGGAACTGAGGACTAACGCCCATAAGTTGTTGTGGGAAGCTATTGATTATGTGATTTGCACCGAAGCTGATGTGTTCATCTCTGGCTTCGATGTTGATGGAAAGGGTCACCCGAATTTTGCGAGCTTGGTTATGGGGCATAGGCTGTATCATTCTGCTGCATATGTGACATACAGGCCAGAGAGGTAACCTACTTAATCTGGCATAACCAGATGGGCTCGCCAGATTACTCATGTATTCGTGGTTTACAACTTGGTCGATTTTCTTTGTTGCAGAAAGGAAATCTCTAGACTTATAGATGAAATTAGAGAGATGGAATTCCAACCAAACAGAACATGGCTCTCATCGGTACGCAAGCATATGAGGAACTCCTTGCTCAATGGACTCGTGGAAACATCCAACAAGTCCAAGCTGTCGTCATTTCTCAGCCATCCTGTCCCTGAATGTTCTTGCTCAGGCAACCGCTCAGCAAGAACACACGGTCCAGCAATCGGTCTAGGGACTCTGCACGTGTGCCCATCATGGAAGGGTAATGACCTAGGTTCACGCTCATGGGAGAAGGAAAAGGAGGATGATTTTGACGAGGAAGGCACGATCTCGTTTGGAGTTCTCTTTCGGAATGGTGGTGGGAATCATGAAACAGGAGGCGGAGAAATAAGCTACAAGGAAGAGACTCAAGGGGATGACCAAGAAGAGGAAAACGGGGATAGATGACACTATCAAAGTCGGAGATCATTTGTACATACAGCCTAGTCAGAACCACCACATGTCGTAGACCATCAGGTTTGCCATCCAGTCGAACAACTTGACTGAAGTTTCAGCGGTTAGTATGGCACGAGATTGCTCATCTGCTTTTACCGACCTAGTGCTCGCTGGAAAGCCTTGTGGCCAGGTCGCTGCCTATGTTCCTGTTAGATTGTGGACAATTTTGTATCAACATAGCGTCTATTAAATAGCAATCCTGTGTTTATTTAGTTCCTGTCATGTATGTGAACTTAGGTTGCTGAATGCTGCTGCTGCATTGTTTTTTATGGTTTTATGAAAGGAGCATCGATACACATTGTGAATCTCTCGATTCAGCTTCATGTTCTTGAAATTCTATCTTATAAGCATTCAATCATCAAGACAACTTATGCAAAGAAATATAATTCTTTCCTATGGTATCGATATAGTTATAGCTTATCAATGTCAAAAAAGAGCTGCATCCGACACTTGTAGTGCCTGCAGTTTTTGCCATTGACTTATCGCTACAAGATCTAGCTGCATCGCAATGGCATGACGGGTGGAGAAATCACGTCATCCTCGTTGGTTATATGTGTGTTAAATTTGTATGAAATTTGGTGAAAAAAAATATTTTTTTTGATGATAAAATGATTTATTGTACCATGGTGAAAGGAGACAGCAAGTGTATTATAATAGATAATTATTTTGATATTTTTTTATGTGAAAAGATACTAGATATGATATGTTATTTATATTTTAGAACGATATAAATAAATAAATGTTACATATATTATGGAAAGAGCAATATTTTTATGCGTGATTTTTATTATCGATGGTTGATCTGATTTAACGTAATCTTTATATTTTAGAACGATATAAATAAATAAATGTTACATATATTATGGAGAGAGCAATATTTTTATGTGTGATTTTTATTATCGATGGTTGATCTGATTTAACGTAATCTTTAGATGTGATTTAATAGGTTGTTTGTAAGGATTTAAAAAAATAGTTTCTTTAAAATTGCGTGAAACCGTGTTGTTGTGTTTGGTTTAAATCATAATCGAACCAAATAATTGGAGGATTTTATTTTTAAATCCAAACCAAACCCTTTAATTCAAATACAAAGAAATCAATTATAGTTTATTGTAATTTATCTAGCACATATGGCAATAGATACATCTCGCCCAGAGCAGACTATCTGGGCCACAGCCGAACACATCTCCACATCTCGCCCAATCTTACGGCCCCGCTCACAGCCTCTTCGCTTTCTTGTTCTCCCTAAACCCCAAAATTTTCTCCATCGGCAGACGGCAACCTCAAGAGGCGGCGATCGGCGGAGCAACGACGAAACGCAGTGGTAGTGTAATTTCTCTTATTCAAAACTTGTTTCTATCTATCTATTTATTTTTATATGCTGTTTTTTTGGTTAATCGTGTGTTGGTTTATTGAAATGTTAAAAACCCTAATCCGAGTTGTGAACAAACAAAGGGGATTGTGAGATGAATTGTTGTTGAAATATCACAGATGAAATGGGTTAAAAACCCAAAGCAAATGATCCTTGTTAGGGGCTTGAGATTTGGGTTTGGGGGGTTTTCAGGGTTTTAGGTCCTAACTCCAACAATGACGACAACAAATGCCGCCCAGGTGCTCCCTTTTTGAAGGCTGGGTAGGGGGAGAGCAAGATGTATACAACCTCATGCGTATTACAAATGATTAGGAATCTGTTACCAGATTAGCTCCCAACTTGCTTATGCTTATTTTTTTCCTGGCTAACAATTCGATATTGGAATAGCTTTTTATCGGTTTTTTGGATTCAGTTAACTTGCTTATTTTTCTGATGCTGTTCTTGTTAATTGTTTCTCGATAATTTTAGCAGGGACACAAAGGTTTTGTATTATAGTCTGGTAAAGGATTGAAGGATGAGGAAGCTGAAGTATCATGAGAAGAAGCTGTTGAAGAAGGATGATTTTCTTACGTGGAAGAGGGAAGGGAATCATCGCGAGGCTTTCGTTATGCAAAAGTATCATATCACTGGCAGGGACGATTACAAGAAGTATTCTCGAAACTCTTCTTTTCGCCTTATTCTTTTTTCTATAACCCAAACATGCTTAAATCAAGCAACTATCCGTAACCTTTATTTGAGCAAGTATTTTGTCAACAAGGGGTTTGAATTGATTAAGATAAAGTTTGTTGGATAAAAGAGGAATACCCAAGTATTTGGCACGTGCTGGCCTATCTGACATTGCATTACATTGACTAGCATTTCTTTTTCACAATTCACATGCCGGCGAAGAAATATGACTATTGTCAACAGCTCCCTTGATTAACATGGTTGGTTGGTTAAGTGTATCTGATTGGGTGCAATATGATTGATTTTGTGAATGGTTTTTCTGTACCAGATACTCGACCATGTGTAAGATGGTGGATGATCTTGTCAACAAATTAAAACAGTTGGACCCAAGAGATCCCTTTCGTATTGAGACGACCGAGTCCCTCTTGCAGAAACTGTGAGAATCACTCTATTGTTTGTTAATGTTCATGTCTGTGAAGTTGTGTGCAAGCTTTGTGGATAATAGATAGGTGGTGTACTATGAGGGTCTTTTGTTGGTTTTCTTTTTTCTTCATTTTCCTAGACCCCCATCCAAGTAAGGCTGCAGGACTTCTATTGCCCAAAGCCAACTAAGGACCTAACCCAGTGCTCGGATAAAAAATCTGACCCACCATACTATGCTCCTTCCCCCAACCGGAGTAGATATATAGGATAGATGGATATCTCAAGCAGGATATCCCAGCTCTGTCTTCATACTTGATTTTTGTAGTTAACAAGTTTAATATCTCCGGAATGACATTTCATATTTGCAGGTAGGACATGGGCGTAATACCGGGCAAAAGGAACTTGGCTGTTTGTGATAAATTGAAAGTTTCAACCTTTTGTAGGTTAGTATGCAATCTGGTTTGTTCCTTGACTTGTTTTTTTCATCCTCATGTGTCCGAATCATTTTGTCTAGTTTTTCTTTGTGAGACCATCACAGAGTATTATGCGAAGTGAAAATCAGAATAAAAGAAATACTCTGATTTAGAAAATGTCCCTCAGACCTTATATACTAGCACCTAGTCCATAAGAACAGTAACAGATGTAAATTTTTTGGAAATGGAACAGTTTCAGAAGGTGAATTGGGTCGAAATCCGAGATGACATGGTTGCTTCTGACTCGGTTACTTTTTCTCACAGGCGCAGGTTATCATCAGTTATGGTGAAGATGCACTTAGCAGAGAAACGTGAAGAAGCAGTGAAGTTTATCGAACAGGGGCACGTTCGAGTGGGTCCAGAAGTAGTGACAGATCCCGCATTTCATGTTACCCGACACATGCAAGATTTCGTCACCTGGGTGGACTCATCTAGCATCAGAAGAAAAGTTCTTCAGTACAATGAGCAACTTGATGATTATGATGCTATGGCATAAGGATCATTTTTGCGCAGAGTTGATCAGGAAGATGACTGACCTTGAGCCTATTTCGTCAGATGTCTGACGTATGCTGTGATGTAATTGGCACAAAGTTAGATCAAGGCGGCACTAGATTGTTCTTTTCATGAAGTGATTGTACTGCAGTGGAGTGGAGTGGGATTCCGAACTTGTGGAAATTAGTTTTGATGTGAAACTTCAAACTTGTATGTTACAGAACTCGTGGATCCTTCTCTACCCATCTCTGATCATTTAAAGTTCTCGTATGTTACAGAACTCGTGGATCCTTCTCTATCCATCTCTGATCATTTAAAGTTCTCGTATACAGAACAAGCCCCTTGCTATCTTCTGGTCCTTTTTTCTTTTCTCTTTTTTGGCGAATCTGGTTGACAGGTTCATGTGCTTTGCAACCAATCGCCGTGCATAAATACCAATACAAACGCCGGAATATCAGTTGGACTTCCATGCAAATAGTCAAGTACACTGCTGATAGTTTTATCTTGAGCAATACATAGAGACTACAGAACATATGTTCTAGCGGATTATTTCAAGGGGACCAATCTGTTTCTACTTTACAGGAATCGCGGTCTGTGTCCTCCTGTTCATTGATCATGGGGATGCTTTCTTTGCAGTACCAGTCAGTGGCAGCACTAGCTAGAGGGAAAATAGGGAATCGCGGCAGTATGGGATGGATAGGAATCAGGGGATGAAATGGAAATGGGAAGTGCAAGATCGGCGGGAAAATGATGTGATCATTCCTTGTAGAGTCGGCATGGAGGCAGGTGCCACAATAGACAGTGCCAATGAGAAATGCAGATCGGGATTTCAATACATGCCTCCCGGCGCTGAATGGATTGTAGATTATTAGTGTTACAAAGACAAGGAGCACATTTTCCCAAGACATGGCTGGTTCTCAATGGCGAGAATCACAATTATGTCTTACTAAGAAATGGTTTCGATTAAAGACTAAGGACGACGGCACTGAGGAAATGGACAATCTGTGACGCGCTTACTAGCATAAGTGGCTTATAGAATAGAAAACAGATCTCGGACGTCTATATAGGCTCTTTTGTGCTGGAGCAGTCAACTGCACTTGGCAAGAAGCAGCAAATGTAGGCTTGCACTTACCAGTTACCTTACAGCAATATAAGCTCATATTCTCGGTGTTGATGGGCAAGGCAAGTTTAGGACAGTTGAATCCCAGTTGGTTCACGAGCTATGTTGGGAGATGATGAACCCACACATTTCATGAGATATAGTTTAAGATACCAACACCTGAACAACCAAGTCACTTAAGCATGCAGCCGCGAAAAAAAGCGATTCCATTTGAAAGAAATCGAGTAATAAGACCTGAATTGTGTTTCATTCGACGAACAATCTGTCGATCGATCATCTGATACTTCTATCTGAAGAAGAATGGAAACTCAAGGCCAGGAATCTAAGTTTGTGTTGATTAAGCATCATCCAAAGGATTCAGTCTCGTGGGGTGCAAGATCTGTAAGCCTTTCAATCTCCTCATGATGCGATGGGGGGACATGACTTTGGGGGCTTGAATATCTATCTGCAAGGTCAGGGTCAGCATGCTGGTGACCTTTACCGATTTCCATACAGGTTTCAATTCTTCCTCTATCCCCATTCTATTCCTCTACCACACCCCATGTGTTTCCTCTTCATTCACGATCATTTTATTCCATTTTATTCCATTTGATAAACGACTCAGCCTAACTTCTTCAATGTGGGGAGAGGGAGAGGGAGATGTGAGGGATCAAAACCCGCTGAGGGTCGAACTACTTCGTGGTGGTGAGCCTAGTCCTCTGGATTTACGGGATATTCGGTTGATCAAAGCAAATCCTTCGAACACAGCACCGAAACACAAACAATTCGACGAATTGCAGGAAGAGAAGTAGACACGCTACAGCAAAACAGTGGTGAGCTTTTGTTGAACTGAATTCTCTAGACTCAGGCTATCAGAGCGCAGTTAGTGTTATTGTATTTGGAATGCTTGTAGAGTCAGTTGACTGATTAACATGTTTTCAATGCAGGGCCAGATAGTGGTGGAAACCCTGTAGAACTACTTGATGTCTATGAGACGGATTTGACATGAGGAAACAGATGACGCATGAGGAAAGATCATTTTTGTCAGTATTTGAAAAGATGATGTGCTCAGGTTTGTAATCCTTGTCATCGTTAATTCGACTACAATATGAGGTTTGTAATTTGACTTAGGGAAATATGTGCGCTTATAAATATGGTGCATGATAAGATAATATTGATAATGACCTGATTTGTTTTGTTCAAGTTACAAGTTAGACTTCTGTTCGTGTTCAATCAACCTTGGTTACGACCTAAGTATGTGACGGAGAAGATATTGCAAGATTATACATTTTAAGGGATTCAAGAGGCTGTTGGTAAGTAATGATGGCTAGACTAGAGTTGTTCTTGTGTTTCTATGGACATTATAATTGATTGTAATGAGATTATGTCTATCACCTACATCAAACATTCTCCTTGGTTTATTAATGTTGTCTGTTGTTTCTTGCAGGTAAAAAGGCTGTCAGTGCAAGTCTTGACGTATCAAATATGAACCAGTCGAATTGAAGTGTTTATCATTGCCTGTGACATCTCTCACGTTTTAGAGAACCAGTACTTTAGCATAAGCTTTGGAGAGATTCTGTATCTTAACAGAGATTTTTATTGATCTTTTTGTTAATTTTTTTCTCCTTATATTTATACAACTCAACTCAGAAATATAGTCTATCTAAGCTGTAACTGAAATGATTCATAATGATTCTTCATATATCGAAACAACTCTTGTATATCTCTACAAACTAAGACAATGTTGTCGAAGAACGTTCACAAAAACCTTGCGCAGCGTGGTTACAAACTAGTATTGAGTGAAAGCTGGTTGCATCATCTTCCATCAGTTGATAATTAAGCTCCTTTTGGTTAGGAATGAAGTGGTCATGTTGGCGAGTCGAATGCATTAAGAAGACAATTATGATGTGGGATTTACCCACGTCAACTCGGGGGAAACAATGAAAGGGCTTACAAGTTATAAAGATGTTTTTTTTCTATTAGACTAATTTTTTGGGATTGGGCTCTCCTTTTGGACTTACGGACCTAATATTTGGTGCTCTCATTGAGAAACCGATAAATACGAAAGGAACAACTTGAGAAAGGGATATCTGATGCCTCATAAGATCCGAAAGGGAAGACCCCTACTTGGTGCAGTGAAGAGTTTGAAGTGAAAGCTCACTTTTTTTGGACTGAAGCCATCCGAGGACATCTCCAAAAGTTGATATATAATGCATATAATGTGTGCAATACATGAAGCAATTCGAGTCTAACTTTTTTAGGATTTCTGTCTTGAAACACTTTTCATTTCAAGATGAAACATCACTTGAACCCCAACAAACTCTCTTCATATGAAAATAGAAACGCGATGTTCATTGAAACCAATAACAAGGGGATAGCATAGCAAACTGAGACTTCTGAATCGATGGAAAAAGAAGTTCACCTCGTTGACAGTCAAGGTGTTAAGATTACAGGTTCAGATTCAAAATCAGCAGTTTCTGATAATGATGACCAGAGTTACGATCAGGTTGATGATCAAATAGATGGTCTAGACAGTGAAATCGTAGAAGATGAGGCTGATTATTCAGATGAGGAGATGTAGGTTGTTCATGCTCCGGTTCCAACTCCTGCGCCTAATCCTATTGCTTCTGCAAATAAAACATCGGGTCGTCGAGTGTCAACAAGGCTGAAGAAGCCAGTTGTACGTTCTGGTTCCCTAGGTGCATTTCATGCTTTGAGCGTTACAGACAGTGAGCCAAGTAGCATAAAGGAGGCCAGATCCATGGATGATGCAGATCAGTAGGAGCTTACCATAAATGAGAAAATGTAGAGTTTAAAGAAAAACAAGACATGGAGCCTGTATGAACTGTATGTTAGTAGAAAAGCAGTTGGATGCAACTGTATCTTCAAGCGAAAGTTAAAGACAGATGGCTCTTTGGAGCTGTACAAGGCTAGATTGGCAACCAAGGGTTATTCACAAATCGAGGGACGCGATTATGATTAGATTTTCTAACCTATGACGAAGTTCACAAATTGTTGTTGCCTATGATTTAGAAATTGAGCAACAAGATATCAAGACCACATTCCTTCATGGTGATTTGGAGGAAGAAATATACATGCGACAATCAAAGGGTTTCGTGGTGAAAGGGAAGGAAAATCTGGTGTGCAAGTTGAAGAAGTCCTTGTATGGATTGAAGCCTCCTAGATGCTCGTACCAGAAGTTTGACACCTATGTTCTTAAATTTGGATTTTTTCAGAGTGAGTCAAATCCCATGTCTGGATATTACCTCTGTAGTGGGAGTTTTAAGTCGCTACATGTCAAATCTCGATATGGAGCATTGGTCAACCGTGATGAGAGTTCTTAATTCATGAAACTTCAGAGTAGATGTTGTGTTTTGGAGGTATAGGGAGTGGGACCAATCATCGGTCAGAAGCTACGTTGATGCAGATTGAAGAGATGACTTGCATAGTAGGAGGTCTACCAGTGGGTATGTGCTCACATTTGTTTGGTAAAGCGGTAACGTGGATGAGTAGAAGACAGAGTGTTGTTGCTCTTTCAACGACAGAAGCCGAGTATGGCTTTGACTCATGCTATCACGGAAACTGTGTGGTTCAGAATACTCGGTGGCAAGCTTGATTTTCAGGTAGAACCAGTGAAGGGTGAAGTGCGACAATCAGAGTGCTCTATTCTTGGCTAGAAACCCAGCTTATCATTCTTGTACGAAGCATATCGATATTCGATATCTTTCATTCCTGAGAAGGTCGAGAAGAAGATGGTGCTATTAGAGAAGGTTGATACAGCTATTAACAGTGAAGATTTCTTGACTAAGGCAATTAGTCATTCAAAGTTCAGTTGGAGCTTAGTTGAGATTAGTTTGAAGATGTTAACTGCTGAGATGGAATCCATTTGTGTGAAGTACTCAACAAGTAAAAGATTGTTGAAACTATGAAGAATGGACGTGAATGAGACACACACGGCTATGTCTAGTGAGACACGGGCAGAGATAGGCCGTGCCTGGTGACACACGACAATGTTTTCCTCAAAGAAGCTCACATGGCCATATACGGGTGACACGATCTGGTTAGGCCCTGTGTTGAGATGAGTGCAAAGCGGGCACGGGCCGTGCTTCGAGGTTGACCTACGATTATAAAACACTCATGTTATTATTTATCCCCATTGAGTTTTAGGATTTGATTTGAGATGTAATATGATTTGAGACGTTCTGTAATCTGATCTTTTCATAGTACTTTAGCTTCACAGTTTGTGGTGGTGTGATTTATGGGTTTTTTCTCCCGACACTCGAGTTTCTCCACATTAATTTTGTGTGTTCTTGTTCTGTGTTTACAAGAGTTTTACCCAACCTTCCTCTTATGTTTATATAAGAATAATGTAATGTTCTCATACTAGTATAATAATTTGGGTTTCTCTTGAAAAGGTTGAAGAATTGACAATAAAAGACACATAAATTTAACATGGAAAACCCTTCCAAGAAACAAGCAGTTATTGCTCTTTCGACAACGGAAGAAGAATACATTGCCGCAACTAACAGTGCTACTTAAGAAATTTGGATTCGTCGAATTTTGAAGTTCTTACAACATAGAGGAATTCTCCTACAAGGATCTTTTGTGATAGCAAGTCAACGATTGTTTTGACGATGAACCTAGTGTTTCATGGGCGTAGCAAGCATATCGACTTGATAAGGAAAACAGAGACTGTGGTCAAGTATTGTCCAACGGAGGAACAAGTTGTAGATATTGTACAAAGTCATTCAAGGCTAATGTATTTCTAAGGTTGAAGCGGATGTTGGGCATGGTCGGAATCAAAGATACATGAATCTAACTTAAGGAAGATAATGTTGGAGTTAAGCTAGATTCATACATAGTCCCTTGATGCATTTTTGGGTTCATGTATGTTCAGTGGTATATTGTATTTGTGCATGTATTTACCTAGGGGGATGCATTACTATTCATGTATTTGAGTCATTAATTAGGTTCATGTCTTGTTAGGTTCATGCATGGGTGTGTCCAAATTATTCCTTGGTGTGATATAACTAGTGGTGTAATCTTTGATATTTGCATCACAAGTGAGATTAAAATAATACAAATTCTTATGAAAGTTTTCCACATATATCTTTTTTCTTTAGCCTTTTAATCTCTATTCGATTATTGTGTTAATACAACAATGAACCATTAAATAGAGTGATGTATTTTGATTCCTCGAACTACCACCAGAACACTTCACTTATATGTTCCCGACCAACTTCTGAAGAAGAGAGTATAGACAAGAACGGGGTTTTCACTGGAGTGTTGGTCAATAATCTTGACCACCGGCCATCACTATTCCACCGTCCACCACTATTTAAAAAAAACAATATCCCTTAAATTTCAATTTGGTCAAGGTTGTGAAGCAAATTATAAGATACTTGAAGGGAACGGTTTATTACGGTCTCATCTATATGAGGGGACAACATGAAGAAGGTTTCATCGGTTACACAGACAGTGATTTAGCCGGTGATCACGATGGAAGGAAAAGCACCAGTGGAATGGCTTTCTACATGAATGGAAGGTTGATGTCTTGGAATTCACAAAAGAAGAAGACTATCGCATTTCATCATGCGAGGCTGAATTCATGGCAGCCACAGCTGCGGCATGCCATGCTCTTTGGTTAAGGAACATGCTTAGTGAACTGACAAAGACTGAGCTAAAGCCGGTGATCCTCTTAGTGGATAACAAATCTGCCATATCTCTTATGAAAAATCCTGTGTTTCATGGTGCAGCAAGCACATAGAGACACGGTACCATTTCATCAGAGAGTGTGTGGAAAAAGGACAGATTATGGTGAAGTTCGTGAGCACTGGAGAACAGTGAGCTGACGCACTAACAAAAGCAATGTCAGGTGTTAAGTTAACTAATATGCGTCAATTAATGGATGTTCGTGATCTGGAGGCATGTCAAGATTAGGGGGAGCATGTTGGTCAATAATCTTGACCACCGACCATCACTATTCCACCGGCCACCACTATTACACGTTTTTTTGTACAAAAACGTGTTTACACATCATTGATTTAGCCCTATAAATAGGTTAAAAATTCTTGTATCAAAGGTACCTCAATCAAGCAATAAAACAAAATAAGAAAAGGGTTTTAACCCACCAAATCTCTTTGTATCAAACTTACATGGAGGAGATATATGAATACAAGGAAGATGTAAGAAACCTGATACCTCTTAGTTCTTTGCAAATCCTCATATCTTTATTTTAGTTTTAGGTATTCCCGGTTGTTAGCCAAATGGAAATTAACAAGAGATAATTAGTCGCATAGTGCTTCATCTGATGATCAAACATGTCATCGCGTAGCGCTCATCAGAGAAGCATTTTATACTCAATACAAGATAAATTAAGAATAAAACAATTGGGGAGAGAAAGGTGGGGAAAAGATGGAAGAGAGAAAAAAAGAGAGGAAGAAAGACGGGGGCCATGGATGAGGAGAGGGAAATTCGGTCCAGGAACGTAGGGTGTGTGAAATGCAATTTACTCAGAGAATCCAGATATAGGTAATAGTTCTACGGGCTAGCGTTTATGTTGGAAAAATTCAAAGCATAAAAAATATTATTTTGAATTATATTTTTTGTTATTTTTATTTCTTTTTAAATGTTTCATTAAGGAAAAAATATTAAAGGAGATGAAAATTATCATTTTTATTACAACTAATGTCACAAAGATAAAGTTTCATCAAGTAAAAAGAAAATCATATAATCCCTTATGATTCAAAAATTTTTGGATGTCATGGTTTATTTTCTTTATGTTAGGTTCATTTATTAATTATCACAAATATAACTCATGTTATTCCTGTTGTAACATGATGTATTTGAAGCAACTAACTAAGTGGCTTTTGTAGCACAAATTATTTTCTGATAATTCTATATCCTATAAATGCGACAAGTTAGTCACAGAGTGCTAAAACTCAAAAGTAGTTTCAGATGTAATGCAAGGGCCTCTCATTTTATTTTATGTTAGAGCAAGTTCAATAGGGATTGCTATTTTGATCAAGCTATAGTTATATTGGCTTATGAATAGAGTCAAAATCATTAAATTTTGTCAATATAACTCTAATGACTTATGTTATATTTTGACATAATCACCTAAAAGAAGGGTCAAGAAAGAGACATTTTTGTTGGATTTGTCTTTTTAAAATTTTATGCTTTCCCATATTTATTGAGTTGCTATTGCATATCTTTAGATATTTTCATTGTCAAATTTAATATGGCATATAACAAAAGTCATGATGTGCATTGAAATGCACATTTGATGATGAAGTGTTATATTATAGATTTGATAACCCAAATACCAAGACAACATTGTCCTGAATATAAGTTTATGAACTATCGGAAAAAAAAAACACATTTTTTCTTCACATCGAACCTTGACAAAAATTGAGCACAATGAACAACTCAGATATAAAAAAATAATACAAGAATCCAAATTGCAGGGACTCAATTGAGGAAGATCTCAATAGCATACATATGAGATTTCGTTCAATTTTGACCAAAAAATATTAACTAATATATTATGAATTATTCGTATATATATATCATAATTATCGATCTGGATAAACATTTAACTCATACACATCCGCACAACAAAAATGCACATCAAACTACTACCCTGGAAGGCTTCTTATCTTCAATTTACAATCCACCATTTTTGGTATCTCTCTAGAGCCTTAAGCATGCTCCCCAAACAGAAATAGTAAATCGTTATTTGTTACTCCATTCATTTCAATTTAGGCACAACAGTTTGATCTAGAACCGAGCTTTATATATATTGAATTTTTATGAGATTTGATGAAAAAAATAATATTTTTTTAATTATCATAAGATTTATTATAATAATTATGAAAGAACACGATGGGATGTACGATAACAAAACATTATTGATTTCATATATTTTAAATTTATTATTTATCAAAATTATTGAAATATTCCAACAAAATAAATATTAGTATTAATTACTTCCGGCCAACTACAAAGTCAAAACATGCGATCGGTCAAGCAGCTATAAATTTTACAGAAACCAAACCAGAAGACAAATGGGTGAGTCGAACATCATCCGTCCACTGATATGTTTATTATATGTGGTGAGTGGAGAGCACGTAATTAAGGTGTATACAATTGGGAGATGATTTGATATTTCAAGGAATATATGAGATGAATTAAAAATCAATATTTACAAAATTATTATTATAAAATTTTTGTATCAATTTTTTTTTCATGATTTAAAATCAGTTAATATTGATTTTAAATCAATTATATATTTTTGTATTTTTAATTAAGGAGATGAGCTTAAAGCCCTCTTTATTTGTATTTAATTATCTGAAGTTTTAAATTAGATCGAAAACTTTCAAAATGTTTTCCGTCGTTTGCAACTGTTAGTATTCTAACGAAAAACTTAAAATGTCTTCCATGCCCTCACCTAACCTGGTATTATCTTTTATTTTTCTTAAATTCCAAACCCATCTCACATCCACTTTTCTCTCGAATCCCATTTCATCTTTCATCCATGGGTATGGTAAGGGAGGTATCAGGAACACCTGAGGATATACATGTCCAGCATTTCTATGAAGTCTTGATTGATTGAAAAAAGTTGAATATTAGTAAGAAAATCTATACAAATAAATTTATGGGATAGTGTTCTTATTACAGGGAGAAATCAAGAAATCGTTAAGACGTTTTTTTATCATATGTTTTTATTTAAATTTTTATTTATTTTTTTTAAATCTTAAATATTAGTTTCATTTAATGATGCATTGATTTGATATTTTAATTTTTTTTTTATATTTTTATATTAAAAAATTTAATAAATAAAAAATATTATTATTTGAAGGAAACGATTATTGAAATTTAAATGGAAAAAAAAAAGAGTATATGATTTTTTTTAGGATGAAAACTGCACCAATAGTTTGTTGATTTTCTGCTCCTCATCCTCCTCCACTCTCACTTAACCCTAACCGCAAATAAACGCAAATCAAATCTCATAGATCGTGTTATGTTGGAACGAATCAAGGTGGGTAGTCGCTAGATTGATGGTAAATGTTGGATTATTTGCCAAATCGAACTCTGATTCCATCAATTTCTATGATTCTCCGTGTAATTTTACTGTTAAATTTTTGGGCTCGCTGTTACTAAATCGAAGTCTGTTGAGTTTTGATATCCAGATGCTTCTCGTAGCAAAACCAGCCTTTTGTCCCTCATCTCTAACGATTCGGAGATCTTTTTTTTTTACCATTAGAGTTGGAGGAGAGAAGATGGTGGTGCGAAATTGAATAATTGAGGAAATTTGATTTTTTTTTTTTTTCCTTTTCTTGAAGAAGGGATAAATTGGTCCGAAAAAGGTGTTCAAATCTGAGGTATGGGCGGTGAAGATCATATGTTGGTATCTTGGATGGCAATGATAACGGTTGCTTTTGATCCGATGTTATAAAGGGTTTTTCGAGGTAGAAAATTATAATTATATTTTCTTTGATATTTTTTTATGAGATAAATTTTGGGATTGAATCAACTTTTCAATTTCGGATAGAAAATCAATCTTGGACATATGATCCAAGGTATGCAACTTTTCGAGGTGTTGATCATAATTATGAAAATTACAACGGGAATAAAAAAACGGATTTGTATGATGATACATATATGTAGTTAAAATCTAATAATTAAGATTAAAATATAAAAATAAATAGTTAAGATTATAACATAAATAATTTAATCTCAATCTTTTATTGATTTTATTTAATCCAAACTATTGAATTTTAATTAAGCATAAATGTGCCATCACACATATCTTTCAATCCCATATTACAATTTCTTCCCTTATTTCTCCGAGGCATACTAGGAATTTCCCCAATACAATATTTTGTTGTAATCCATGTGATGAGCACTAAAAGAATAAAGTCACCAATGATGTTTCATCAAATCAACACACGAAAAATGAATTGGAATTGATGGCTCTTATGTTACAAAGAGGCAGTAATCGCTTAATAACCCTCTCGCTTGCATAGGTTTATCACAAACATGAGCACATCCTTGATCTACCCATGCTTTTGCACGATTGTTTGGTCGTGGGCAAAGGCTCCATTTACACAACAGTCTCAAACGTCTTTAAAGATTTATTATCAGGCATTTGAAATACTTATTCGAATTGTCTTTATAAGAATGCATTGTGTTGTCCAGTGACATCTTCTCAAAGTTACAGCAAGCTACTTGGCGGTAGTTTGTTCTAATACAGCGTTTATGCATATATATAAACCATAGAGGCTCAGTAATTAGTCATGACTCATAGCATCCACCCCGGTATGAAGCCGACGGCTTGAGAATGTCTGGCTGGAGGATTCATCTCCTCTGGAGCTTCCAACTGATACCTGAACATAAAATTTGAGCTATCAACTGATTAGCGAAGATTCAAAGTTTCTAATCCTAAAGAAAATAAACAGTTTTCATGGCCGAAGCCTTCTATTGGACGTTATGCGCCATTTTATGCATCCCGTGGATAGCACTTCTATTTCCAAAACATCAGTAAAGAATACTGTTGTAAGTTATCTTGCGGCATAATTCGTATAAAAGCATTACCCTGTTTGGAGAGGTTCGAAGAACCCTTGGCATTGGGCGTGAGGCTGACCAAAGGCAGCCGGCTGCTCGTTGCCTGCCCAATGATGTAATTGAATGTCTCTGCTGATCTCATCGAGCTGCACAATAAAAAATATAATAAGATTGAATGTCGCATGATGCAGCGCTGGCTAGTGTTCATGTTTTTACTAACAACTGAAGAACGATATACAAAAGTCAATTGTGATCAAGTATACCTTTATCCTCAAAGCTCTGTTAGCTTCAATTAACGCTTGTTCCTGCACAAGTAACATCAAGGTTGAATGGAAAAACATAAAGCGTCCTCAACATCAGGCATCGTAACAATCTTCATTTACCTTGCACTGAAGATCAGTCAGTTGGTCGACCATGGATTGAGTCTTCATCGCAGATGAAAACAAATCATCAGCTCCCGAAGAAGATTATTACACATATAAATCAATTTTAAGACACCACGAAAGTTAAAGCAACAGAAGTAAAGAGAAAACTAAGAGCATATGTAGGAAGCTCAACACTACTGTTGACAACCCTGGAGCTGATTTATAGCTCAAACTAAGAACATATGCATCAGTCCATCAGACAGTTTTGGGGCGTATTTTAAGCTAAATGTTCTTGTTTCGGTGTAAGGGAGAGAACTTGACACCTAGGAGCAATTTATAGCTTTGAGAACCCCGAGCAACAGCACATAGGCTAAGCAACAGCTGAGGAAATTCCACCATTCATATACATTTGGAGTTTCAAACTCATAACAATAAGGAATTTGAAGCCATCACCAAAGAACAAAAACCAATATGAAAACTCTCTCGTTTCAGCGAAAACAGATTATCCATGATAAGTTTTCAATATTACTCTAGCAATGACGTCCGCTTCTAATTTTGAGTACTCGTCATTCATAAGTTTTACTCCAAAGTCGGAAAAAAAATCTGTTGTTTCAGGAAATACGCTAGGTTGATACTACCTTTATTGAGCTGATCTGCTTCAGGGAGCCCTCTAATTGGCGTTCGAGCTGATCAAGTTCTTTCACATTTAGAGGTCCCAACTCCTCCCCGAGAAGGTTCCTGAAACAAAGCCAATGATTTCAATAAACTAAACTCGTTTGCATTAGTATAGGAATGGTTCATGTAGGAGAGACACTGCAAAACGTATGTTGACATTTTATATTTATCCATTCGTCCACCAGGTGACGGTCTAATTCCATCACCAAGTCGGGCATTAGCTAGATCATGTGCACAGTTTGAGACACCTTTTCTTGTTTGTACAAAGAGTGATGCATACATTTCACAAGTTCTTACATGAATTAGTAAGACTAAATTGGCATACAGAACTAGGGGTACCAACGCAGCATTCAACAGGGTGGTGTGTTTAATTTCCACGAGTTAATTAACACTGAAAAGCTTCTGTTACATATTGTCTGGCCAGCTTGAAACAAAGAGCACAGATAGTAGAAAGACAGAGGCGTCGACAGGAGGAAGATTAAGAAGTATGAGGAAAAAAAAAAAAAAAAAAAAAAAACTAATACCTCTGAGTTCTTTGCAAAGCCTCATATCTTGCTTTCAGTTTCAGGTACTCACGGTAGTTAGCCTAATGCAGAAAAGGAGATAATCAGTCACATATTGCTTCATCTAATGAACAAACATGCCATCGCATAGTGCTCATCCGATAATCCAGATGTAGGTAATAGTTTTATATGCTGTAGGAGAAGTCAGGAACGCCATAAGTCAAAAGTAGTTTCAGATGTAAGATTGAGCCGCGTATTATCTCTTGCGCTATCCATCATGCAAGGTGAAATTTCTCCAAGCAACATTATCCTGATTATAAGTTGACAGACGACAAGAAAAGACTTTTTTTCACATGGAAGCTCGACGAAGCTGAGCACAATGAGCATCTCATCTTTTCTCTGAACTTTAGAGATTATTTCCAAACTATACATAATAAACTTATAAAAAGGGAAAGAAACTGGTCCATTTTTTACAAGTCTCGATTACATAGATCAAACTTGCAATTCCAAATCAACATTAACCAACAAACCAGGAACCCGAATTGCAACAAGTGGTAAAGTATGAAGGGGATACCTCAAGCTCCCTGGCTGGCTTATTATCTTCAATTTCCAACCCACCATAGCTGCATTTTTGGTATCTCTCAAGGGTTTTGAGCATGCTGCCCAAATAGAAGTATTATCACGTCATTATTTGTAATTACTTCCAACTGTTAGATTTTATGAAATCGGATTAAACTAAACGGACCCTTGATGATTTAGGGGTTTTTGTGTGACACTGTTCAAAACAATCAAAACCACTAATAAAAATAGAAAACCAACAACACAACCACAAACACTTACAAAACAAAGTGGTTCTTTACAAAGAAAATCTTGAATACGATAGCTAGATGGTTTTTTGTTTTTTGTCTCCATTTTATCCGTTTACAAAACATAGAAGTGAAACAAAAAGGAGGTGAGGTGCCGGAGGGGGTGTCAGAAATGTTATCAAACACCTTTTGGGTATGGGGGATGAGCTGATGTTGATACCATCAATATAAACTGATGAAATTTAAATATTCTATAACTCATTCTTCTAAAAAAGAAACGGATGGATCATTTTCAAATTTTAGTTCGTCCGTCTAAAAAAAAGCGAACGAGTTATAAAATTTTTAAATTTTTTCTGATTTTTTTTTTATGGACGTTGGTTAGTAGCCAACATTAGCCTGCTATCCTTAGTCCACAACTGTTGAGGTAGTACATGAACAGATCGCAAACCAATAGACATGAATGAACCTAGGAAAATATAAAAGCTGGGTAGTAGTCCCAAGTTGTAATTGCCTACCACCAAACAACTATAAATACAAAGCAATTTGAGATTGTCGATTATTTAATATTCTCAACTCATGTGCGCTATGTTTAGTTGGTAATGCAAAAAATAAATCATTATTTTTAAATATTTATTTTTATAGTTATTTTTAGTTTTTAGTTATTTTTAGTATTTATTTTGAAATAAATAAGATTGCTAGGATTTAGATTATTTGTTATGTTATGAGTCTTAGAGACTTGGTTTTCTCAATCCTACGTTGAACCGGGTTCCTTAGTCGATTGATGTCCTGCGCTTTTAAGAGTTTTTACCCAAATCATTGAGCCACCCTCCTTCCTTGCATCAGTTGGAATAAGAGCAAGTTTGGTTTGTTGGGAGATTTTGGAGGAGTTAGTCAAGATGTGTGTATTTCCTAATCCTACAACCTCTTACATGGAGTATTTTCGGTGTCCAATATTACGAGATCAGCGAATTATCGAATTTGATTTGTTGAAACATCAAGTGATGGAAAAGATTTGAGATCTAATCTACGATGAGTATGATGACGATGAGAAACTTCTTCCCAAGAAGTCACATATTCATGCAGACCAAGAGGTGTACGATGAGGTTCTATTCTATTACCAAGTCGAAGCCTCGATACTGATCTACAACGCTGCAACAATAAAGTACAAACTCAAATAAAGGTGCACTTCTAGATTATCGTCTTCCAATCCATCAAGCATTTTAAGAACAGAGGTTGTGTAATGACGAACAAACCTCATCACTTGCTTGAAATTCGAGGACGAAATTCGTCTAATCAAGGGAGAATAATGTACAAAATAAATCATTATTTTCAAATAGTTATTTTTGTAATTATTTTTAGTTTTTTGTTATTTATTTATTTTTTAATAAGTATTATTGTTAGGATTTAAATTATTTTAGATTATTTGTTAGTATTCTATCTTATCTTTGAAACTCTATAATTCAGTCATTGTAATGCTAAGTAGATATAGAGATTTGAGAATTGAACAAAATTATGATTTAAGTCTTTGAGATTTGTCTATCCCAATCTTACGGTGAACTGAGTTCTCTAATCAATTGATGCTCTACGCTTTTGAGAGTTTCCACCTAAATGGTTGAGCTATACTTTCCTTCTTGCATCCGTGGGTACTAGGGTTCCGCTCCCCGATAACATACGGGGGTCCAAGAAACCTGTGTCTGTGTTACTGTGTCAAGAAAGTCGAAGTGATTTAGCATGGGTCATGCATACGACGCATGACCATGAATCACGACTTCCTGTTGGCACTATGCATAGGTTGGGAAGGCCATACGCAAGGCAGATGGCCATGCCTATTGACTGTTGTGAGGCATTATGAATGGCCCGAGCAGGTCGTGTTTAAGGCGTCGTGCGGGCCGTGTCATTGGTTTTTCTATGTTTTAGAATATTATCTTATTTTGTGATTCTATAAATATAACCCATATAATCAATTGATTTGATGAAATAAGAACGATAAAATATGATCTATAATCTTCTCTTTACATAGTATTTTGCTATCAGAATTTTTTATGGTGTTATGGGTTTCCCACATTATTTCTCATTTTGTGTATTACTTTTACTCTCGATCTAGATTATTCAATCTTTTCAATCGATGGTAGTCAACAATAGCTACAAAAATCGAAGAAACAAAAAAACATAAGACATGCAGGGTGTGTTTGTTTTGGGGATGGGATGCAGTAGTCTTGGGATTAAATTAGTTTAGTGGGATGGTTAGTCCCTCACCCTTTGGACCTTTAAAATCCCATGCAAACATAGGATAAGATACTAAAATACAAACACGAGATCACATACTAAACGGGATTAATTGCCCAATTGCATCTATCTAATCCTCAAAACAAACACACTCAAAGGAATGAATCCAAATCATATTCACTATATTCCGTAATATAGCTAAGGTTCCCATCCGCACCATTATTTATGTCTATGTTTAACTTTAAGATTTTATTTAAACATCCTTGCAATTTTTATCCTGGATGGGTTTATCATATTAGAAGAGAGGAGAGTTAACGAAGTACTTTTTTTATCGTGAATTTGTCAAGTATGAGATATTACATTTAATTTGAGACTATCTACATTGCATATATTTTGAGATAGATAATTAAGTTTGTAAGGTAGGCTGCAGGATCACATCTATCTATACACAAACTCAACAATAGGGTCGAGTTGTGTTTGGCTCACATCTTTAATCTTTAACATTCAAAGTTACATTGATAACTGAGATCAAGGACTTGTTTGGTATCACTTTAATTAATTTTTTATTTTTTATTTTTGTTTTATTAGTTGATTAAACAAAAGTAGTTGTTCTTTTATTATTGTTTGTAAAATGGATGAAAAAAAATGGTTTTAAGTTTTTATTTATGAATCATTTTTCATGTATCATTTGAGTATAATATTAAAAAAAATTTATACAAGAGATCAATTTATTTTGTAAAATGATTTTGATTTTTGCTATTGACTTTCTGTTTCTGTTATTGATTTTTGTTTTCAAAAAATGAAAATGATTTCCATTTGTTTATGCTTGTAAGTTGGTGGAGGAAAACTAGAAATGATTGCATTCACTTGCTTGTAAGTTGATAAAAAAAGAAAGAAAAAGAAATATAAAGATGTTTTCACTCATTTACCTCCAACATAGGACAATCCAAAACCAAACATATGAGTGTACTGATGAATTATGAAAAATATTTTTATGTTATTTTCATTCCTTTGTAAATTCCATCACTTTGGAAGGAAAGGTATCGAAGGGAAATGGAGGAATTTTCCTTTCAAATCCATTCATTTCTTTTCTCCACAAAACTCACAAGCACATCAAGCTCATTTTTCTTTCTATTCCTTCACTTTCCAATCAAAACAAACTCACAAGCATATTGTTGATCAACAATATCAAACAACCCCTAAATTATAGCTAAATATTTTTTAAATCATTTATAAGATAATAACCAGATTCAATTAGATATATCATTATAGAATATTTCTTAGATAGAAAATGAATTAGTAAATATTTCTTATATTTCTTAGATTAATTTTGATAGAAAAATTAAATAGAGAGAATTCTTGCTAGGTACCATATGAAGCTTTAATTATATAATAATATCTCATTATAATTTCATTCCAATTAGGCACCTCATAATTAATTAAAAGATAATTGTCCCAAATACAATTATTAAATCAAAAGTTTAATATTTTAAAATCAATTATTTTTAAATCCAACGACGATGACGACGAATTAATGACGATGACGAACTACCAATGAGGACGAACTGCTAACGAAATTTTCTCAATTAAAGAAGTGGTATCATTATTTTATTTAACCAAAACTGTAAAATAGTAAACAAAAAATTGGTGTCATTGACTTGAGAAAAAATGTTGTTGTCAATTATCGTTTCCTCAAACCAAACATATTCATGAAAGGAGCATGGTTGAAGCTGAAGAAAATTCACACTTATGTGAATCCCTCAGGCATTATCAAGATTATCAATAAGAGCAAGTTTGAGCTTTGCAAAAAGTTGGCTAGACAGATTTCAAACAATATGCGAAAATGCTTACCTCCCTCATGGGCAAGGAGGGAGGGATTTTTGTTGGATGTTCTTTACCCATGTTCAATGGTTTATTCTTGGTGCATGGAAGCATTCATGAACATTCAAAGCATAAGGTTCATGAATGTGGTAATTTCAATGGAAGGATAAATACGACTCTTTGAAAGACGATGTTGTTATGACTCATTATGTATGCGGTTTTGCATTGTTTCACATATCCCCTATAAATATAGAGGATCATGTGATGTGTTGTAAGTATCTATTGTGTTGGTAGCAAGTCTTGTTAACAAAGAAAGAAGGTATTACTCCCTTTTGTGTGTCCCATAAAGTATCCCATTTATTATGTGTGTACATATTTTTTAACTTAACCAATAAACAACAAAAACCAAAAAGAAAGAAGAAGCATTGGAGATGGCTACAAGTTGGCCCAGTTCTTGTGCAGGAGCACATCATTATTTGATTGAATTCTACACTAAATCAGCAAATCTTCTACACCATGCAGACATGATGTGCATGGATTTGCTTCTACAGACGTGAACTTATTTGCACGTGAAAGGATTTGACGGATCACGCGGGTTATTGCACACTTTGGACGGGACCAGTTTATACACATCTTCAGTGCACTGCCTATAAATAGGTCGGAACTTCTGAGCTTCAATGCATCACAAAAAAGGATATAGAAGAGTTCCACCAGAAGCGATAGGAGTTATCACGAGTTATCCTTTATTAGATAAATATTTTTATCTTGGTAAAGAAGAAATTCCTAAAAAGTTATCACGGTGATTGTAATTCTTTATCTGAATCTAGGGACGAAATTTGTAATCCCTCAATAATGGATATTTTGATAGCGTAACGATCTCATGATTTTTATCCCTTTTATTTATAGAGGATTTTTCACGTAAAATTCTTGATGTTAACTCTATTTATATTTGGGTTATTTATTTATCCTGTTTTAATTATATAGTAAGAAAAAAGTGCTGAACAATTTTCGTTGTACCTTAAACTGTTTTTTCCGACAAATTGGTATCAGAGATCTGATTAACTTAACCGGAGAACGCTCCAAATATTGTGCTATTTAAAATAGAAGACGGAGCTAGTGTTGGTGGCATGATTTGACTACCTCATCGAACTATTCGATATGGAATCCTAGAATGAAGGATATCCTTTAATGTAAGGATTTGTATGAGCCAATCATAACCAAGATGAAACCCGTTGAAAAGGAGGAGAAAGGTTGGGCGATTTTGCAACGTAAAGCTGTTGGTGTTATCAGACAATCCATCGACCAGAGTGTCTACCAACACATGGCCAACGACGTCGACGCTTTTGTCTTATGGGAAAAGCTCGAGACAATATACCAGAGAGAGACTGCGATGAATACGCCTTTCATGACGCGGAAGCTAGTGAACTTGTAGTTCAGAGATGGCCGCACTATAGCAGAGCACCTGAATAATTTTCGGGGTATTGCCAATTAGTTGACAGGTATGAAACTAAAGTTTGACGATGAGATGTAAGCATTGTTGTTACTAAGCTTCTTAATTGATTCCTGGGAGACACTGGAAGTGTCTTTGAGCAACTCTGCTCCTGAGGGAAGCTCACGATGAATATAGTGAAAGACAATATGCTAAACGAGAAAATTAGGAGGAAGGAGCTTAGCCCCTCTAGCTTATCAAATGCTCATGTGATGGAGCATCACGGACGAAACAAAGGATAGACTTTCCAGTAAGTGATAAGTCTAGGGAAGATCGAAGTCCCAGACTCCAAAGGGCTTCACTTGCTATTATTGTGGCCACAAGAAAATCGAGTGCTGGAAGTTCAAAAGTAACACGGCGCAAGGCAAGGTCGTTAAGGAAGAGCAAAACAATGACCCAAGCATCACTGTCGTTGCAACCATGGATAAACCATGCCTCTTCTCGATAAAGGTGCCATCAACCTCACTTATCCAGATTTTGACTTAGTGGTAGATTCTAGTGTCTTATTTCATCTTACATCGCACATTGATTTCTTTTCATCTTATAAAAATGGTGATTATGATTTTATGCGAATGGAAAATAATGAGACATCTAGAATAATGGGCGTTGGAGATGTTTGGTTGTAAATCAATATAGGTCCTAAGTTACTATTGAAGGATGTTAGACATATGACCGACATTCAACTGAATCTGGTTTCAATTGGGGTACTTGATGATGAAGGTTATTCTTTTCATTTCTATGATGGGAAGATGAAGCTCTCTAAGGGTTCTTTGCTGGTTTATAAGGGAACGAAGTCAAGGTTGCTATACTCGATGCAAGCAAGCTGATCAAAGGAGATGCAAATTCTATTGAGAGATCCTCCTCGATCAGGCTCTGGCATAAGAGGGTCGATCACATCAGCAAGAAGAACTTGCAGATTCTTACACGTAAGCTCTTAAACATTGTGTTGACTGCATAGCTGGAAAACACCATAAAGTATCATTTCTTTCTTCTCCTCCACATAAAAGAAAGAATATACTCGACCTTGTACATACAAATGTCTGCTCTATGACAGAGAGATCTCTAGGTGGTGCACACTATTTTTTTAACTTTATAGATGACCATTCTAGAAAGGTTTGGGTCTAGGCTTTGAAAACTAAAGACGAGGTATTAGACATGTTCAAGAAGTTTCATGCCTGATTGGAAGACAAATCGAAAAACAGCTCAAGTGTGTAAGGGAAGACAATGGTGACGAGTATAGAGGTCCTTTCGAGGAATACGGTAGAAAATAAGACATCATGGTTGAGAAGATGATTCCAAAGATACCTCAAGAGAATAAAATCACAGAGAGGATGAACAGAACCATCTCGAAGAAGATTTTCTCTATGCTCTCTCATGAAATGCTCCCTAAATCTTTTTGGGGAAAGGCGCTTCTGACAGCTATTTACTTTTTCAACCATTCTCCTTCCAATCCTATGAATGGTGATATTCTAGAAAAGGCTCGAAGAGAAAAAGACGTATCTTACCAGGACTTGAAGGTGTTTGAATGCAGAGTGTTTGTATACATCCTCAAGGATGAACGCTCTAAACTTGATGATAATATGAAACAATGTATATTCCTTGGCTATCCTAGTAACGAGTTTGATTTCAGGTTATGGGATCCAGTAGCTAGGAAACTCATTCGCATAAGAGATGTTATCTTTTCGAAAATCAGACCATTAAGGACATCGAGAAGCTAGGCAACTCAAGAGCCCTAGTAGATGTCTCAATGAACTTGGATCCACTTCCTACTTAGGCACAGGCAAAGGGAGAAGGAGATATGCAAGATGATTTCAATAATACCCCAGTGTTGGAGTTGATGGCCCTGAACCATTAGAGTCGTAAGAAAAACCAACTCCAGTACAACAAGGGACGCGACACTCTACGAGAGAATGTAGACCGCTAGTCGTAAGCCATGAAAGAAGAGATAAAATCCTTGCATGAGAATAATACATTCGAACTGGCGAAATTGCCAAAGACCAAACATACGCTAAAGAACCGATGAGTCTACTGCTTGAATAGCGAACACAAAACCTCACAACCACGCTACAAGTCATTTCGAGGAGAAAATATACATGGAGCAGTGTAAAGGGTTTCAGGTCAAAGGGAAGAAAAACTTCGTGTGCAGGTTGAAGAAAAGCCTGTATGGTTTGAAATAGGTACCTCGATAGTGGTATCGTAAAGTTCGAGTCCTTTATGATGGAAAATAGAGATAAGAAGATGTCATCAGATTTTTGCGTCTTCATTTGGAACTTCGTGGATAGTAACTTCATTATCCTACAGCTCTATGTTGATGATATGCTATTGTAGACCAGGATTATAAGAAGATCGCCACTTTTGATGAAAGATTTAGGTCCCGCTACGTAGATCCTTGGAATACAGATCTCCCGTGATAGAAAGAATAAGAAGTTGTGGCTATTGCAGGAACGATACATCGATAAGGTATTGGAAAGGTTCAACATGAATAAGTCCAAACCAATTAATACTTCACTTGCACGTCACTTCAAGTTAACAATGAAGCAATGCCCCATAAGTACGACAGAGAAGTAGGAGATATAGAGTATTCCATACGCTTTACCTATTGGTAGTTTGATGTATGTCACGGTATGTATTAGATTAGATATTGCCTACGCAATTGAAGTCGTGAGCCGATTCCTTTCTAATCCGAGGAAAGAACGTTGGATAATAATTAAATACATTCTAAGATATCTTAGAAGTATGTCTAAGATAAGTTTATGCTATGGTCAAAGAAAGCCTATATTCTATGGTTATACAGATGTAGATATCGTTAGAGACGCAGATTTTTGAAAGTCTACATCGGATTATATGATAACTTTTGCAGGGGGAGCAGTGCCATGGAATTTAAACCTACAGAAGTGCATTCCTTTGTCACATACAGAGACAAAGTATATCACAACCATTGAAGTTAGTAAGGAAGTGCTATGGATGAAGAATTTCTTGCTAGAATTGGGAATACAACGAGATAGGTATAGACTCTATTGTGATAATCAGAGTGCTATTCACCTTATCAGGAATCTGACCTTTTATTCTAGGTCGAAGTGCATTGATATGAGACATCATTGGATACCTGATGCACTAGATGAGAAGCGATTTCAACTTGAAAAGATCTATACTAATGACAACAGGTCGGATATGATGAGGAAAACCTTACTCTTAGAGAAGTTTGATTATTACAGACAACAAGCGGATATGGCTATGTTCCCCACTATTTGTAAGGGAAAGAATTATTAGTCTTTTTTTGTGTATCAGATTTAATATTTGTGAGCATATTGAATTAATTACAAACAACAAGCATTTTACTATCGACGCTAGTCGTCAATATGAATTAATAAGATCTTGACAAGATTAAGACGTTTAGCGTTCTTGAGGCTAATAAATGGAAACCTCTTTGAAAATTACAAGGAAGAAAGCGATCAATGATAGGTCGTCACTTAAGTTTTACATGATAAGTTAAGTGACCAATAGAGTGACGACACCTAAGTTATAAGTGTCAAAGGAAGAACAAGTCATAAGCGTCAAGCGTGGAACAAGGTTTAGACACGGATACGTTTAGGTGTCAAGGTTTAAAGTATGTTTATGACACATAAGTATGTGTCGAGCGTTGAGAAGGCGTGACAACTTATGTAGTAAGGACACTTAGATGACTAGTTGTCAAGACATAACCTAGTAAGGTGACACTTATGCATCCATGTGTTTTTAAACTAGTTACTTATGTATCGATCAAGGTAGGAAATATTTAGATCACAAGAACAAGAGGAAAGGTAGGAAGAAACATCGATCAAGGTTTAGAGTATCGATGTGCTTGCTCGAAATGATGACAAGGGCTATTAAGAGTTGAGGAAAAACAAGCTTTACATGGAATTCATGAAACCTTAAGGTAACTATATGAACAATACTTTAAATCTGGTTGTTTCCCCAAACAAGTTTATCGTTTAAGTTTATTCCAAAACAACCATGATTTGATATGAAAAGATATGCTTTCAAAGTATTGTTTGTCGAAATAATGTATGTGAGATGAGTCAATCAAGGAGAGATATCCCGACCAAGTAATAATCAAGGGGACATAAACCCAACCAAGAAAAAGTATCAAGTTTCATTATTTATGTCCACTTGTTACACTATTAAGGCTAAGTAAGGAACCTCAAGTATGTTTTCCATTAAATGTGTTTGGTGATATGCTTTCATCGTTTTCGCACTTTATGTCAAGTTTTCTATGATGAGTTCAAGTTCATATGTCTTTATGCATTGTTTGATGTAGATCATGTTTACCTATATTGTGTTTACATACCAGCGTATAGTTACCAAGACAAACTCTCATTTGAGTTATTTCTATCCATATGTTTATCAGAGTAGCGCATCAGAAATATGGAGCGATCCTAATGGGAAGAAAGGAAATATACATGAGAGAAGAATTTAAGATTTTGGGACCACCAACGTCAGATTTATAAGGATTCGATCATTTGGATTTTAAGGTATGATACCAAGTGCTGTGCCGTGTGCTTTTGCGAAGTTGAATCACGACGATGATGTTTTCGTCCTAAATCTCGGGACGGTACATCCATCAACTCTAAGCTTAGGGATTAATTTCAATTTCAATCTCTAACACGTATATACGATTATGCTATTCTCACTCGTTGATTAGCGATCACATTCTCTATTAGTCGTTCATTAGCAACTATGAGGATTGTTAAACCAATTAGCGATAAAACCTTTATCGACCATAATTTTCAATCACAATTTGGTTGCGAAAGGTTTTTGGCGACCATTTTGTGATCAAAATTGGTGGTCACTCCAGGAACACTACTCTGAGTCCTTAAGGATCTTTTTGGAATCGTTGTTATCTTTTATTTTCTGTTTTTTGTTTTGTATTTTGTTTCACTGATCCATGAAACTAAAATATTTGTTTCTATGTTTAATTTTTTAATCATATGAAATAGAAACAAAAAAAAGTCATAAAAAATGGTTTCAATTTCTATTTCTTGTTTCATATAAATACAATATTTAAGATTCTTTTTTTTTTATAAAAATCACGAATTTGTTAAGGTTTTTAATATTATTGTGATTGGTTTTCTTTCTCTATTATTTATTTTGATTCTTACAATTTTGAGCATTGATATCAAAAAATACCTACTAAACTCAACAAACATGATTATTCTAACACTACAAAAAAAAAAAAAAAATGCTTATGTGTGTCAAGCGAAGATGATGGTTTTCTAAAGTTAGCACGAGATGGTGTCTTTTTGTGATGGATTTACAAAATATGTTTTCTTTCTCCAGTGATTTTAGTGACGATTTTTAGTTATTACATATAATATCTTTCTAGTAATGTATAACTACGTGAACACACAAATATGTTTTTCTTTTTTGGGTCCGAACAGATACGTTTTTTTTTTCATAAGAAAAATAGAGGATGAGTGCATTATTCATCTGAAGTAAAATTGTGATGGGGAAAAGCTGCAGGCTGTAGGTACATTTGATTTGAAATAAAGAGTGCCTCTCATAAGACCATCAGATCATTTAAGGCTTATGCAAAAACCAGAGAACATCAAAACACAATCAACCGATTATACCTCAGACAAACTGAGCAAAACCAATCTTTTTCTTAAAGTTAACAAACTTCGTATTAAACAAGTATCAAGGGCTCTTTGTCAATATGCCTATCTTACTCGAGACAATTATACACTAGCTACTACAGGACAAGTTAGAAGGTACTAACGTATGATTAAATAATTCTTTACGAAACACCATCTATTGGATTCAATTTTGTTTCTTGAATTTAAGATTTAGAGATGGTTTTTTTAATCAATAAGACCTTATCTGAGGCAGAAAATCCTGGATTAGTGTTGTACTACTACTAGCTAAGAACAAGAAGCAATAGGAGACAAAAATACTCATCACATCTTTGTCATTCAGCCATTCAAGCCTATAGATGATGTATGCATGCTTGGCCAAATGCCTACAATCTCTGAAGGAAAAAGAAAAACATAGAGTCCAAAACACCCAGAAAATAACAGGTCCACACATGCATCAGCAGTATACATATCAGGCATTTGCATGTACCACAAAAGTTTGTATTGCAGACAACACAGTACAGAATTAAAGTGAATTTGGAACAAATTGGTAGTGTTATCACAAAGTGCTTTGATTTGCTGATGCATAAGTATATTATCAGGATTGCAGAAGAAAAGGTAGAGAATATGCAAACCAGAGGGCTCTGAAATGGTCAAAAACTGGAGTTCAAGTTATAGTAAAGCGATACTCTACCAAGCCTTATGTACGGTGAACTGGGTAAAACATATCGAAGTATGAGACTTACAGAAGAGTACTATACAATTATGTCACAACTCACAATTAACGTATGTAAAATGTACTTACCTGATAACGTTAGTACAATAATCACCTCACTTTATGATTTCAATTCATATTCTTTTCATTTATAATAATTATAAGAGGGTTTGCTTGGGAATTTATGGGGCAATGAAGCGTTGAGGAGACATTGCAAGTTTTATGTGATAGGGTTTTCTTGATCATCCTTTTCCTATTATTTGTAACGGTCTAATCCGACACCAAGTTTTGTGTGTGTGAGTTTTGTTTGTTTTTATTATAAAATTAATATTTTTTTTTTGTGATAGAGTTTACTGTAACAGCAGTGAAATTTGTTGCAGTGAAATGAGGTAGTGAATTATATGATAATGATTTGATTTTTTATATTAAAACCTAGACAAAAATAATATGTTGTTGCATATATATATATTTTGCGATGATCCGAAAAAAATATTGTAAATAATATGGAATTGAGGAGTATATGATTTCAACATGCATCTTTAATTATCGAGGAGAAAAAAGAAGGGAAATTATTCTTACTCAACAGATTGGGCATCAATCACAATCAATTTCAAAGTCCATATTAATTCACCCTTTTTGTCTTCCTTATTTACTTTTTTTCATATTTTTTGTGTGATATATATATATGTGAATATTATAGGTAAATAGATGTTAAGTACAATGGCAAGATAGATCTCTTTTTTTTTTTCCTTACTCTTTAGGAGGGAAACTTTTATGGGTAGATCTAGACCAGAACATCAATCAAAAGTTTTCATATAAATAAGTTAAATAAACTCAGCAAAATAAATCAAAAAACTGTAAAAAAAAATGATATGTTTATTAGAAATTTTACTAGTCTTATCCTTCTCCGGTCAGAAATTTTACTCATCTTTAGCCGAAAAAATGATTAGAAAAAATATGTTTATTAGAAAAGATTAACCACAAGATCGAAGAAAACAAAATGAGTGATTAAAATAAGAAAATAAATTGGGTTTATGAAAAGAATGAGAGTTTATGAACAGAACAAGAATTTGTGAAAGGAATGCATTTGGGTGAAAAATTAACCTAGACCATAGGTAAACAAGGAAGAGCAAATGACTATTATGAATCATAACAAAATCATTATCCTGAAAAGAAAAATAAGAAGATAATCAATTTAGAAGATAATTTCATAAAATAAACCCTCATTATGCCTAATACAAAATGTTCAAAATCTAAATTAAAAAGTTAAAGGCAAGAGTTGGAAATTTACAAAAACAAGGGAAGCTGTTTCTTTCTTGGGGTGAGAAGTGAACCTAATTAAATCATTGTTCAATGAACCCAGAAACAAAATCATGGAGAAGAAAATTCATCCCTTGTTTCATTTTTCTGCTCCATATATAATCGCCATTTCAATCTATGTTTCAAGAGAAAAAAATTATAGCTACAAAAAAATTTGAAAAATAATGAAACTGAAAATTGAGTCTAGAAAAGCTCTCGTGACCTTTTTTCCATGGTAAAAAATCATCATAAGCTAAGTAACCATAGATCCTTTGCCAACAAGACAAATTATATAATTAGAAAAAGGACAGATCTTGTAAGAAAATCCAAGCAGATCGAACAAAGAACAAGTTAGTTGGAGCAGTTGAGATTTGTTTACATATATTTACCTTGTACCACTGCAGAACTCGGAGAGCTTTCCTCTATTTGAGAAGATGATGAGAGCAACCTCAGCATCACAAAGCACAGATAACTCGTATGCTTTCTTCAACAACCCATTTCTCCTCTTTGCAAATGTCACTTGCCTGTTTATCTTGTTCTCTATCCTCTTCAACTCCACTCTCCCTCTCCCCATCTCAAAAACACACCCAAATTTTTATATATATAAAAAATATAATACTAAATTCAAAAGGGTAAAAATATGAAGAATTTTGAGTACCCTTCTTGCCTATGACATTTTTGTCAAATTTGACCCTAGGGTGAGCTCAAAGATCTGATCTTTGGAGCAAAAATGAGGTTCAAAGAGACCAAATTGATGCAAACCCTAGATAAAGATCAGCTTTTTTTTGTTTCTCTTTTCTTGAAAAAGTGATAAATGACAAATGGGTTCTTATTAGGTTTGCAAGATGATGATGATGATGAATTGTGTGCCCTTGGATTCACTTAATGTGGTGAAATCAGAGAATGAGAGAGAAAAGTGATGAGGAAGAGAGGAAGCAAGAGATGGGGTTTAATGATTTTTAGAGTGTATAGGTATGTATGGTTGGTATTGCATTGTGCCACTTTCTTGTTATGGGGTCATTGCATTAAACCTTAAACATTGCAATGACAACGGCGGATGATGCCCTCATTTCCTCAATGATGGGGATACTCCTTCCCATTTTGTTTTACAATGTTGTTACTAATCCTTCCCATAACATGGCTAATAGGCTGGTATGATCTCACTCCTACGTCAAATGTGGTTTATTAAAAAAAAAAGTTAGGAATTCATGGACTTTGTATATAAGAAAGTCTATCGGACTAACCAATGTTGTGTTGATCGAGTGGTAGAAAGCTCGACACTTATTATCAAAAATGATCTAGTCATTTGACATCGGGCCAGTGTCACATGAGGTAGTGATATTGTTGTTCCGTTGATAAAATCACAAGGTTGTTATTGAGAGAAAATGTTAATGACAATCACTCACTTGAAAATGTTTTTTTATTGATCTTAACAAATGTGAGATCTATAAAAGATCATAGAACACATTCTTTTCAGATTGACAAAAATATCAAAGAAGATTATTGTTGTATTTGTAAACTATCATTATTATTATTGAATAAATTTACGTAAAATAATATTTAAACTTTTTCTTATTTATATTTTTTGTAATCAGTGTTCAAATTATCTTGGGAACTTAAATGATAATGCATGACATTACAATTATTTTCGGAACATGGATAGCATTTGATCAATGTTACAAATATGTATATGATATTGATTTTTGTTATTGGTTTCAACTTATCATTCAAACGCGCGACGTGATCGCGTGGAGAAACAGCAGGGGTTGTTGTTCTTGTTCATTGATGGGAATAAATGTGTTCTTGGTGAAGTGGGGCCCACTGTAATATTATCAGTTGCATCGACGGTTGAGGTTGTTTTCTTGAAAATATTTTACCAAGAAAAATTAGAATCCGTGAAAATGAGAACGTCATCTCTGATCTTGAAAGGGATTGTGAAATGGTGTTAGCTGGTGATTGGCTGCACTTCATTTTCATGCAATAATGTTCCTCTCCAACTCCACTCTTCACACAGTCACAGTTCATGACTCGGCTCCGTCTTGTACGTTGGGTACTTTGATGTTCTTTTACTTTCATTTTTTTCTTTCTAATGATGTTTATGGTATAAAAAAACGATTAACTTAATGATAAATATTTTTTGGGGGATACGAGGGCGTATCAAGCTATGTCACGAAGGTTCGGTAGTGACTTGCTCTTATGTGATTGTGGTTGGTATGGATTGTGAAGTAAATGACAAAGATGAAGATTATTATTTTTTGGCATTGATTTTTGACATTTATATATTTATATATATATATCCTTATTGTGTAGAAAAATATTAAAAGAAAATTAGGGTTTCAAAAACGATACATAAGAGTGAGAGCGATCTCAAAAAGAAAAATCATTATAATCTAACTCATTGATTAGTGAGTTTTCTCTTTTCGTGGGTTTTTTCTTCCCATTGAGAGTTTTTCCCACGTAAATTTGATGTCGTTTTTCGTTCTTGTTAATTAGCGATTGTGCTTATGAGTTTATCGATTGCCTATTGGATTATAATTCTGGGATTATCTTGATGTTAAATCACAATAGTATATGATATAGCTGGCCTAATACCGGTGCGATAGTACTTGCCTTTTAGTGTCAAAGAAATGCTTTTATCATACAATATGCATAAGGCATCTATCCATTTTTGTCAACCTACTCTTGTACGGTGAGTAATATCTTCATTGATATTTCCATTCTCTTGCATCACAGATCCAAGATACCTGAATGATGACATCATTGAGATCGCATCTAACCTAATCCTTACCTCCAAATCTTGAGTATCTTGACTTTCACTTAACTTACATAACATGCACCAAGTCTTTCTCTCCTCTTGTCTATGTTTTCTATTTAATTGTTGATTGTTTTTGTTACAGGTAACAACACACTGATATGGATCGGCCCTCCTATTCGTGAATCCTGGCTTCAATCATCATAATGTCTCATGTTCGTTGTCATGCCGTTATATGAAGTTTTCACATGAGACGAGCATGTTAACCTAAATTTAACCCTCACAAGCATTCAAGCAAACCTTTACTGTTCTTGAAAGAAATGGTATAATCAAGAGTACCAAACACTTCAAGCTTTATTAATTTAGGATCCTATCTCAAGAACTACTGCCCCCAACCACTAAAGAGTGCACACTTTTGACTCTTTCTCATCAAACAAGGAGATGTAAAAAGAAACCGCTTAAGACTAACTTCTAATGAAGTCATCGACAGTGTCGACAAATCTTTGCACATTTATTGAATAATTTTCAGAAACATTGACTTACCTGATAAAGATAAGTTATTGTAGTTTTACGCATAAGTGAGTAACGCAGACGTCCAAATTGCTTTTTCGATATCACGACTCTTATGAAACGTTATCAATCATCTTCATCTCCCCGATAAAAGAGGTAACTATTGTGATCTATGTATACGAAGGCCCTTAAAAAGCAATTAGTAGTATTTGCTAGTATAATACAAGGACAAAAGAAATCTGATGTTATATATGTCGTTATAATATCAGAACATTATATGTTATCAGAAATTAATATATGATAAATATTACACAATTTAAAAATTTAAAAATAAAAATAATTTTAAAAAATTAATGTTAAATATATTCTAACAATATATAATTTATATACGGATACAATAGCTTTTTCATGATCCAAAGGGTTGCTTCCTGAGTTTTTCAATAATATAGTATTCCTCCCAACATTTTGTGCCCATTGAGTTGGTCCACACTAAGGCACTACCCTTCATTTATATCATTCCACTCTTTGCCCACTTTATACCTCTTTTCCACTATTCACTTTACACCCGTTTTTATGCCAATGTTTCCTCTCTTTTGCTCAATATCACACTACTCAAGCAAACCGATTTGTCCATTTCCATTGCTCCACAAAGATGATCATCAAAGGTCACCACTTAGCCATTCCTTTGATCATCACAATCTTGACACTAACATTTCCACAACTACTAGCAATGCATGAGTGCCCATATCCTTGTCTTACGCCGCCGCTACCGCTATGCCAACCACGCCGCCAGCACCAACCACTCTTCCACCACCAGCGCCGACCACCACGGACTGTCCCCCGCCACCAATACCCGTCACTCTTCCGCCGCCGCCACCGCCTCCCTACTACTATTCTCCACCATATGTGCCATATTACTCTCCACCACATATAAACCCATACGCTCCTCCACCTCCTGATCCAATATTACCTTATTTTCCTCCTTATTCATCTTCAGCTAAAAGATGGGAGCAAGTGAAAGCGATCGTGGGCTTGTGTTTAATGGCTTCAATATCTATATTTTTTCTTCTATGATGGAGGTAAAAAAAAAAAGGGTACTTTCTATAGTCACATTTTTTATGTTGTCATCATATCATGTAAGAAGAGTTCAGAAGTAGGGTAGGATTCCTAATTGTATTCGAAGTTCATGGATTTATGAAGATATTCAATAGATAGTCTATCAGTGAAAGGTCAATGATGTATGCATTCATATCCAAGACAATGTTGATGGAGGTATAATGAATCTTATCAATTGAGTCAGCGATATGTCTGTATTAGAAGATTACATATTGATTGGATTAAGAAGAGGACAAGTGGTTGTGGGTTAGGGGTCAAATTTGGTGATTATATCTTCATGTGCAGTGCATATTTGGTGGAGGATTTGTAGCCTTAGCTTTGAAGAATGCCTAATCAATCTTCCACATTATTGGTTACTTGCATTGCATTTAGAAACTTTTTTTAATTGGGACTTATTAAAATAAAACAAATTTTATTGGAAGGACACAACGCATGAATAAGTCGTTGAGTATGAAATAGAAAATATCTTCTAATTCATTACGTAAAGCTACGAGTTATACAAATTCTATTATTAACATTTTTAAATTAAGATCATCTATAAAATCGAACATTATAACTCACTGTGCTTGTTAATCCTGTTCTCCTGCTCTATTGTCATGGCGCAAAGGAAGCATTTAGCACCAAAGAATATTTGGTCTGAGCTTGTAATGGTCTCATAAAGCACCTAGTTGATCGCATGGCCTATGCTTTTGTGGCATGAGTCACTAAATCAACGAAAACATTTTCCGTGCGAGTTCAGTGTATTATGTATGGGTTCTCAATTCATAATTTGAGTGTTCACAGTCGCGCTCAGCAATGGCTTCATAATGTAGTATCAGGATCCCATGAGATCGAACTTGATCGAACTTGCGCTCCTACATTACAATGCTCGACCAGTTTTCCTGAACATGGTGCTTCGACCTTTGGTGAGTTATACGAAATCAATCCAACTATGATCCCGATATATTCAGGCCTGACTCGTGTGAACGACAATAGGATAACAAATGCCTGACAGTGTCAGGCTCGATCTATTGGAACCATGCCATGAGAATATCCTATATAATCAAAATCAAGCACAAGTTAATAGTCTATTTCCAATGCTAATATGAATTATTGGATAATAATAATTGGTATTTGTCCCATTGTGTATTGAGTCCAAATCAGACCTATCCTGGTATATATAGAACATGGACAAACTATTATCATGATAATTTGGAAGAAACACTGTGATGGATAGATTGATGTCAACCACTTAATCCATTTTTTTTGAAGGAAAAGGCCAAGGTGTGATTTTGACAATCCAACTACTAAGAAAACTTAGTGGAATGCAACATTGATTTTGTTGGGTGAAAGTTCTCGAAAAACAAGTAAAGTACTCATCGGAAGTCGTGATTCACGAAGTTATATCTCGAAGAGAGTAGTCCAGAAGTTACTCGAAGAGAGTACTTAAGGAACATAGATCACATGAAGATCTACGACGTGAAGACCCAAATGCATGTATTAATCCATGATCAACACCACAAAATTCAGTTTACAAAGTCAGCTAAATGGTATGTACAACAAACATAATAGAGAAAACACTAATCGTCTTCTCCAATGAGTCGAAGACAAATCTTAACAGATGCTCCTGGGTCACAAATTGTGACACCGTCAATCTCTCTTTACTACAGGGTTCCAATCAATATGGTTCAGTTCGAACTCGTGGATTTCACGGGATTCTTCATCTATCATATAATGGGAGTATCCCGACTAATGACGATTATGAGACAACATCCTCTGAAACTCACTGTGCTTGGTGAAAATAGGCAACGGGTGATCGTGAATGGCGGAAGGGAACTTGTCCAAGTGCTTGACCAAGTTATAAGTGGCTCCACCAACAACGCAACCAACCGTTGGCCCAACCACATAGATCCATAATTTTTTATAGGTTTTTCTCACCACTGCTGGGCCTATGCTCCTTGCTGGGTTCATTGATGCTCCTGATATTGACCTGTTCATATTAAACAAGGGATTAATTTAAAATAGGAACTTTGATTAAGAAATGAATGTATAAAGTTTTGGATGAAGTGGGCTTAGTTGAAAGAGTTTTTACCCAGCAATGAGAGCATTCATCAATACGGTCATTCCAATGGCAACTCCAGCAAACTCTTTGTGCTGCACCATAACAATGTTGTATCAGTATTAAAAATAATTCGATGTTGTAATTCAGGATAGAAACATTCGTCCCCTAGAGGCGTTCCATGATTGATACGTTTGAACAGTACAAATACCAGCAAAATGGTAAGAGTAAGTCTCAACTTTTCTTTTGAACTTTATCTCTTTTGTTGTTATATTTTCTGAAATAGACCGATTAATAAACAATCCGTTCATAAGTGACAGGAGAATGAGTTACGGTAGAACTTTTCACACATGAAGCATTTGGAGAGAAAGTAATCATGGAATAGTAATACTCACTGCTCGGTCGTCAATGGCAGTGCCGTAAACGACGAACATCAGAATGAACGAGATGATAATTTCCATGACGACAGCTTGTAAATCTGATCCTGTTGGCAGAGTTCCAAAGTAGGACTTTTCCGTAACGTTTAGAAGCAGAGACAGAGTGACACTGGCTAGAAGTGATCCAATGATCTGAGCAGTTATGTACATTGGTGCCTGTCACAAAATGTTATGCATACATATTACGAAAGTCTCGGAGATTTACCAGCATGCATCTGAAAGATAGCTTGTGATGCTTTCAATGTTATGGAAGAGACCATTTTTTCGAGATTTTCTTAGTTCTAGTGATTGATGTAGCCATTGTACCTGTGCCAACGGGAAGCGTCTGCAGACAGTGAAAGCAATGGTGACAGCAGGGTTGAAATGAGCTCCGGAAATGTGACCCAAGGTGTAGATGACTATCAGGATGATGAGCCCCCAAGTTACACATATGCCTGGGTATGTCACTGTTCCATTTGTTTTCTCGACGACAATCGCAGCACACCCTGTGAACACTATGAAGTATGTTCCAATTGCCTCTGCCAATAGCTGCATATACATATTCATTCATATCAGCATACAATATAATCATTAAAAAAAACACTAAAACTGTGATAAATCCCAGAACTATATGAAGTTGTAGTTTCTGGTAGAACTATAATGTAAATATGTAGTATAAGAAATCGATATATTTTGTTAGAAACACAAACTAGCATATTAGACCTATTGACACAATCATATTTGGCAACATTGTATACAAGTGTCTTACCTTTTGCAACATTGTAGCTGCACCCACCAAAGAGCAACAGCAGTGACGGCTGCTGATGCTAACAGGACCATGAGGAGAAGGCGGTGCAGAATCACCTTCTTCGATCCTGTTGAGCCGCACATCATCAATATGGTTGATTTTCGCTGCCATATCTCACGCACTTTGATCTCAGAATATGAACTTGCTTAATAGCTTAAACTACTGCATGACTTGTGTTGTAACGAATCAAGAAAGTTGTCTGCAGGGGTTATTTATAGTTCAACGGCATTAACAAAACTAGCGAATAAATCTTCGAGCAGGGTTCCTGGTTTTGGATTAATGATCCATGGGAATGGATGATGATGATCAATCAAATATTAATCTAGCAGTTGACGTGTTATACAACCTGGTTGATGAGTTGAACTTGCAACAACATGTTTGTATATAGCAGAAGTCAACCTGGTATTAAGATACTTGATGACATATATCAAACCGTTAAAAAAAGCAAGAGTGTGTAGAAGTATTTGAAACTTTTAAAACAAGTTTTCATGTTAATGGTATACGGACCATGGTATCCATGTAAGAAAACCAAATAGTTACGTACAATCGTATATCTCAATTTTCTAGTATTGGATTATTTTCTTGGTATCTTGGTCTACAATTTTGTCCACAATGATGTAGATGTTGGATTGCAATGCGATCTCCTGATATCGTTTGCATCTGTTGGCCAATTCATACCATTAATAACTGAGGATATGTCATTATGAGCCCAAAATTTCAATCTGATGCTATAGGGCTTACTAATATAGATTTAGTAATTGAATCCATATACTTGAAAACATTCACGTAACACTTAGCATACTTTCATTGCTGATTAGAATTCTTCATCGCAGTAACAGAACTGACAGCGGCGACAAGTTATATCTCGAGCTCAATGGCACTAATAAAAAATCCCTCCATTTCGGTTCGCAGAACACCATGAAAAATGGTAAGAAAAGTACAGTTTCAGCGAACTGAGGTGCATCCCATTTCACACAGAAGCTTGATTTCTTGAAATGCTTTTGAGAAATGAGGAGCTCTTTGTCAACTCCCTGGGCGATTTATCTGTGAAGCTTATGAGATTATAACCGCCAGCCAATGTTCCGATAATTGGACCTATAATATAAACCCAGAGTCCTTTGTAGGTGTGCTTGATGAGTGCTGGTCCAATGCTTCTTGCTGTATTCATTGATGCCCCGGATGCCTGTCTGTAAACAGAATAAAGATCATCGTTATTATCGTGTATGTCTAAAGACTTCAGTAATAACATGCAGTATTTTTTTGCCAAAGGAGAAAAATTTAGTACCCTGCAACGAAAACGTTAAGAGTATAGTCATCCCAACCGCAATCCCGGCCAGTTCTCCGATCTGCACCATAACACATGAAAACAATGAGACACAGTCACTTGTTCCAAGGTTAAAAATAGTAGTAATTGACAGTAGTATAGTGTGCAATAATGAAAAATCAAACAGAGGAATTATGATCCTCAAAATTAAAATTCTTAGCTGGCTCAGGACTGTCATATAGGGCGAGGTCGACCACTAAGAAAAATCTTTACGGATTCAAAGAGATCCGTGGAAAAAGATTCATGGTTAGGCGATTTCTGGCATCCTAGAAACCTAACCCCATGAAAGCTAGCAGAAGGACCAAGGGAGGGAGGGGGGCAGTTATATGTAATGCATAGATTAGATTATGATCACAATATATTTGTCACATGAAATCAGACTCATTGCCGCCAAAGCCCGGCACTGTGCCTTTGAAACTATGCACATGTATGCTTGAATATCAAGCTATAGTTGTATGATCGTAAACTAGGTAGATGTAGGATGTTAAAGTACTATCTTCTATTACAATATGCATTAATGTGTAAGAATCTATGTGGAGGACTTTCGACTTAAGCTTATCGAGAAACTAATGATGGTGCGAGCTTTTAAGCCATTTCTTTTATTTGTCATGCAACAATCACGAATCTTCATCGTTTTGATCAGCACGGTACACTAGATAACTTCGACTATATATTTGAACTTTTATTTTTTCCTGCAAGCAGGCCACTCCGATGGCATCGACAAATATACATTATACTCGGATGAATAGATGATGATGACGACCGATAAGGAAGAGGAATATGAAACAGGGGATGTAATATACTCACCGCCCGATTATCAGTTGAAACCCCCGAGATAACAAACATTAGAAGGAAAGAAATTATGATCTATATGGCCAAAGACTGTCCATTCGAACCAGCAGGTACAGTGCCAAAGTAGGTTTTGGGCGTTATATCGTACACCATTGCTAGTGTCGCACTAGCTAGTATCGATCCCATCAGTTGAGCTCCAATACTACCTATATATGTTGCATAACATATACATTGTTAATTTATCATAAATTTGCAGGAAGCGTTCGTGCTTGAGGTTTTCGTTAGTGAAAGAGAGTAGGATCACCTCCTTAAAGGGGAAGCGTCGGAAAACAGTGAATGTGATTATAACGGCAGGATTGAAATAGGCGTCAGAGATGTGTCCAACCGAGTAAATCATAACCATGACGCTGAGACCCCATGTCACACATATGCCCGGAAATGTAACAGTCCCGCCATAAACCTTATTTGCCACGACTCAACCACAGCCGGCGAAGATCACAAAGTATGTTCCCATCACCTCTGCCAACAACTGTACCCAATATAAAACTATCAGTGGCTTTTTCTTGGCTTATCAACTGAGATTGTAGGAAACAGATCATGGTTCAAACATTCAAGCGTAATCTATGCAGAGGTAGGTTTACTTTTAACAGATCTAGTTCATTGGACTATTGATCTCCGATTCCATGCAACAAAATCATAATGGATGAATCATTATTGCCCCATAAACTTTTACGTGCCCGGATTCATCAATAATCCAAAACATGAAAATATCGTCGTAATGTGATCATAATTAATGATTGATGACTAATGTTTTGAGTCAAGGTGACTACGGATGGCGACGAGCAAAGGTTACTGATATTACAAAGGGATTCAACCCTATTGATCTTGCTCGCCTTCCTCCATTCGTGATATATGTTCGTCTTGAGCCATCTCTTCCTCGATCCCATGTCTCTCCAAAACCTATAACACAATCAAGGATCCAAGATCTCACTCTTTCTATTTATTTGAACACCGAAGGGTTTGAAATTGTGGAGAATTTTTTGAAAGTTGAATGTTTATACACAAGGAAATGACGTGGGTAAAAGGGGAGACAGAGTGATTGTCCAAATTAAGCTGTAACTGTAATCACCAGATTAGTCGTGTACTTATCTACTAATCATTTGAATACAAATATACACATATCCATGGAAATAAATAAACGTGTTTTTAATTATGGTATGACTGTAAAAATCTACGCTTATCCAAAAATGGTTCCGACTCCTTGTCTATATACACAATCCAGGAGATAAACTTCAACTTGTGTACAAAGATGATCGTAAAAATGATTCAATGTTAATAATTTTTAATTAGTGAAAGTTGAATTGATCTGAATGAAACCTTCCAGCAATTGATCTGAATGATACGATATCAAAAAGGATTAATTATGTGGTAAACAACCTAATGGTCAGGGTTCGATGTTAGTTAAGAACATTAGAAAGTCTCTAGGATAAGATTGACGGCAAACACCATCTTCCCCAAACTATTACGGGTAGTTTTGAATCACATATTAAATTTAAAAATTGATTTTAAGAGTTTTGAATGTTACATATTTTTTTTATAAAGTTTTGTTATAGACCCTTCGTCTTCAACAAAAAAAAGTTTTGACTTCTTCAATTGTCATAACCAAACTTGTGCTTTTAGGCACAAGTCTATTGATGATTAAGGCAGTTAGATCACGTTTGATTATACTAATTAAATCAGGTTGGTGATGCGTTTATGGTCTAATACGTATTTTGGGTTCATAGGGAAATTGGGTATATTTAGAACAAAGGATGTATGAACGTTTGATCTCCTTAGTCATAGATAAGTTTATTTATAATTGGTCATAAACTCCGTTATCCCATATATCGATGTACGTAATGATTAAGGTTTTGATCAGCTTTGCTCAAGCTGTTTATTAGCGACTTGGTCCAGTAGTTATATTAGCATCGAATTCTTAATGATCAGAATACATATCGAGATAATTGCCAAGATTTTATAAGTTCATCTGTAGTTTTCTATCGGCTACTTCATAGTCATGTATATATATTGTGTAACGTGTTTGTCGTAAGCGTCTGGTGATGAGTGCTTTCAGGCAACCCTATGCATTGGCACTGTTGGCTTTTTTTTTTCCTTAATTGCCATTCCTCACTATCGTGAATGGGAATGAAACGTGCCAATAGAACTGCCTCCAACAAATATGGATCATTGAAGTCGCTATATCATATACGTGATCGATTGCTTCTATGCCAATAATGGAAAAACACGTGCTAATTGCCTTCTGCTTGTGATTAATACATTTTGGATCCAATAGGAGAAGAGTTTCATGTTAAATTTCTTTACCAAAGTGTTTCAACATGTTAAGAAAATGAATTTTTATGAAGAGTAAAATATGAATAATGACAAAACATGAAACTAGTTATAAGTTAACATATAACATAAAATCCAACATAAAATATATAGAAAATATGGATATATATAGTTTTTAGACTTAGTGAGATTGTAATCAACTGTTTTTAAGGTTGTTTCCTCTCCACTTATAATCGAAGATCGTTTAGAACTAACAACAAATAACCCTCGACGATATAATTAAGTTTTTCTTGGATACCGTGGGAAGCACTTCGGAACTAATTCCTCTTGAAATCTACTTTAATGTAGTTAAGATAAACTAGTGTTGAAATGTGAAGATATGGATGGGATGGTGAATGTGTCATCTACTTCAATCTCATAAATATTATCCCAAATCCGAAAAAATATGAGCTTAAATGAAATGTCATAGATTTTTGATAGAAAAATAACTTCACTGACGTTGTTGCAAGGTTGTCACAACCGTCACAATGTCGTGTAGCGGTCATGATATACCTGATCATGACCTGGCTATCACACAATCACAATGACCTCCAACTCAAGAAAACACATCCTTTATAAGACATGAGGCCATCATGCTACATCCCCATAATGTTGAACAAGTTTTCAATCACATTAATACGAAGTCATAATCTTATATTATCTATATTTCATAATTATTATAATATATTTTTTTATATATTATTTAATTCATAATTTAAAGAGATTATTTATTTATCTAAACTACATAATTTATATTTTTTAATAACATATAATTATATTACATAATATTTATTATCATTAATATCATAATATTTTTAAAAAATATTTTATCGTGTTTCTCATTCAAAAATTCAATCATCGTACACACGTGCATAGTACCATGAGAACACCTAAGCATTCCCAATCTCAATCCATTTTCCTGTGGCTTGACGCCGACCACCACCACTACTACACACAGCAGCGCCCTCTCTTCCCTCACCCACACGACTCCCTTTCTCCCCACTCTCTCAATAAAACTCACCCCCACACACAATCCAACCCACCCAATTCAATGGACTCTCCTCACACCTCCTTCTCTTCTTCCTCTTCCTCCTCCAACAGACCATCTCATAGATCCGGAAGAGCGTCCCTCAAGCCCTCCAATTCATTCAATCCCATGATGTGGGATTGAAGCTGAGAGCGGCACAGGAGATCAGGAGACTCACAAAGACGTCCCTGCTGTGTCGCCGCCAGCTCTCGGGGTCGATTCCGTGCCTGGTCGATATGTTAATGGGCGATGATGAAGATGAAGAGGCACGGCAGGCGGCTCTGCTCGCGTTGCTCAATCTCGCCGTCAAGGATGAGAAGTATGTGACTGCTGGGTCTAGGGTGGTGTTGTATATGTGTTTGGTTTTCCTGGAGTGTTTGAATTCTCTGGGTTCGTTGAATTGTTTATTGATTTTTATGTGAGGTGTTGGTAGGTGGTTGTTATGGATTGGATTGATGGGTTAGTGTTTCGATTGATTGGTGTTGATTTGTGTGTGGGAATATTTGATTTGTGATTATTCCTTATTCTTATTGGCTTTTGGATTTGATGGGATTATATTGTTGGAATATCCCCGGATCGTATCTTTTGTGACAGGATATCTGGGTAACATCTGGGTTGTTGTTGTTGCATATCATCGTGTATGTAGTCGGTTTCTGGGATTCGGGGAGGAGGTATCAGAATTAGGCTTCCCTGCCAGATAAAAAATGCACTCTCGATTAGAGGAATTCGGAGCATCCTCGTCGAGTCTGCTGCATTTGATAGATAGTAGGAGGAGGAGGAAATGGTGCTTCTGCACTTGATTGAACGGGATGTTAGATTGCAGTAGCAAAAAGTGTCGAGGGATGTGTTCTTAGTTTGCAATTCCCAAGTATAGTTTGTTGCTTCCTATGGTCTTACTGTCACATCGTTCCGTGCCTTGATGGGGTTTTATGAGACCGTGTGTTAAGTTTTTCTTTTTTATGGTATTGAAGTTTTGAACCGATGCAACGCTCTATCAATAAGATTCGAAGTGTTACGTTTGTACTGGTTTCACCTACAAGCTGAGGAGGATCTTCGAACATTGGAGTTGGCAGATGATTTGTCTTGGTATAATAGTGTCAGAAGCAAGCAATATCCAATTATGATGCTCTTTGATCATGCTGGTTTTGTCCGTCCAGCACAACATGGTCTTGGGAAAAGGTTGTCTGTTTGAATAATGAAGCATCCTTGTCGACGAAGGCAGGTTTTTTTCTGTTTTAGGTAATGATGGGTTCTGAGAGAAACCTGAACTTGGGCCGGTGCAGCGAGATGAATCTATGTATAGGCAATCAAGACCCAACTTTCACATGTTTCTCATGTGCATGGATTGCTTGACTTGATGGAAAAGGGAAGCAGTATGAAGCTTCATGTGTCCTTGGCTTCTAAGATTGGTCACTAACGTATTTGCATTGTCACTGATGTCAGGGATCCTGACAGAAAACTAACCTTAATAAGTCTGTTTGATAGAAACTTTCAGACCGACTTTCTAGTGGGTGGATGGCTTATGTTATTGTTACGTATGTATGTCGTTAGTGAGGGTTTACTAGTGATGTCGATAGGATGCCAGTGTCGGGTATGCTTCAGAACTAGCATGGAATTCATGGGATTGTGTCATTGTGGCTTTTCTCTTGCTGTTAGTTAGCTCGAGTCATAAGTACTGTTGACTCACAATATGTTATACTGAATCAAATTAATGGATGAAAAATATAAAGAAGCTTCCCTCTCCATCTTCGATTATAAGATCTGTGTTGGGTTTGTTTTTACTTTTTTAGCTTTATCTCAAAGACTGCAGCCCATTACAAAGGTCTTTGTGTATATTTATCGTTAATTCAAGTTCGGATTGTACTGTATGAGTGAACTGGCATCGTAATGAGTAATGACAAAAATGGTTTTTTTGTGTGTTCCTTTGAACTTGTTTTTTATTCTAATTTTCCAGTCCTTATCTTTACTACATTCTCAGCGACTTCTGTTCTGTGCGGTTATCATTCGATCTGCAAGGTGCATACGCTGCAGCATGTTCCCAGTACAATCAGCACATATTGGTTCTTAGCTCACCTCCATATTTCTGTTATCACAGGAACAAGGTTAGCATTGTCGCTGCTGGTGCTCTCAAACCGATTATCGGATTCCTACAGGCAGACAATGGCAGCCTTCAGGAGCATGCTGCTGCCTCTCTGCTTACCCTTTCAGCTTCTTCGGTGAACAAGCCGATCATCGGGGTTTCCGGGGCTATCCCTCTCCTCGTCAACATCCTTGAGCAAGGAAGCTCACAAGCCAAGGTTGACGCCATCATGGCTCTCTACAACCTGTCAACTCACCGTGAAAATGTCAAACTTATTCTCAACTCAAAGCCGGTCCCTTTCATCGTCGACTTGCTCAAGAGCTGCAGGAAATCCTCAAAGACAGCCGAGAAATGTGTCGCGGTATTAGAATATGTGGTGGTCTTTGACGAAGCAAGAGATGCTCTAGTATCCGAAGAAGGAGTGCTTTCCGTGGTTGAAGTGCTTGAGAGCGGCTCTCTTCAGAGCCGAGAACACGCAGTTGGAATCCTTCTTACAATGTGTGAGGTAGACAGATTTAAATACAGAGGCCCTATACTTAGCGAGGGGGTCATTCCGGGGCTTCTTCAGTTGACGGTCCAAGGGACCCCTAAGTCCCGTTCAAAGGCTAAGATGCTTCTTCACCTGCTGAGGGACTCGCCTTACCAGAGAGCATCGCTTCAGCCTGTGGATACCTTGGAGAATCTGGTCTACAACATTATATCCCAGATCGACGGGGACGGTCAGGTGAGCAAAGCGGAGAAGATGTTGGCCGAGATGGTGCAAGCGAGCATGCAGAGGAGCTTGAGGCACTTGCAGGAAAGGGCATTGGTTTGTATTCTCGCCGATCATCAAGCCCCTGACGAAGTACCTTCCAAGTGAATACTGTTTCAGTCCTGTCTTTCTGCCCCCTTCGTGTACTATAGCTCATTTAAGCGGTTGATTTGTGTTTGTAAACAGAAATACAGACCACAGTAGTGACGAATGTGCCGATCCAGGCCGATGGTTCAGGTGATCGGTTTGGAGTGAATGATATAAGTTCAGATCTTTTGATATGTTTTGTAAAGTGTTCCACGAACTTGGTTCAAGTTTTCCAGATTAGTGCGATGTGTTGTAAACCTCGAATCCTCCTAGGCACATAACAAGGCGAGGTCTTTCAAGTCTTTTAACACTCTTTGCATCCTTTAATGTTCAAGTGGCATCCAACCATCGCTACAAAGTACTGATGATAGAAAATGATCAATGAATGTCTTATTTCTTGTGTTGAGAGGTTTTAGAAAAGTGATATGTTTCATTGATAACAAGGAGTAGTATTTATACAACGTAATACAATAACTTAAACTATATTCTACACTCCCCCGCAAACTGGAGCATATATGTCTAATAAGCCCAGTTTGGAGGTGAAACGACAATGAAGAGATCGAGATAAGGTTTTTGTGAAGATATCTGCAATTTGATCATCAGCTGATACATGCTGCATCTGGATTTGCCCCTGTTGAACCTTTTCACGTATAAAATGACAGTCCATTTCTATGTGCTTGGTTCTCTCATAGAAGACTGGATTCTCGGCAATGTGAATGACAGCCTTATTATTACAGTAGAGAGCTGGAGGATTAGGTAACCGAACACCGAATTCAGATAGGAGGCGTTCAAGCCAAGTCAACTCAGAAGTAGCTAAAGCCATGGTTCTATATTCTGCTTCAGCTGAGGAACAGGCTACAACCGTTTGTTTCTTGGCTCGTCATGTAATTAGATTTTCACCAAAGTATGTACAATAGCCACTGGTGGAACGTCTATCATCAGGAGATCCAGCATAATCTGCATCAGTGTATACTGTGAGAAAGGGAATAGCTATAGGTCTATAGATGAGCCCCTCTCTAGGAGACTTCTTCAAATACCTCAAGATGTGCTCAACAGATGTAAGATGAGACTTTCTTGGAGTATGCATGAACTGACTGACTAAACTCACTGCAAAAGATATATCCGGTCGGGTCACAGTCAAGTATATAAGTTTGCCAACAAGTCTCCGATACATATCTGGATTTGGAATAATAAAGTCTGACTCATCAGTAAAGTTGAAAACCTTGAGATTTTGTTCCATTGGAGTCTCAATTGGTTTACACCCAAGAAATCCTAACTCTTTTAGTAGATCCAAACAGTATTTCCTTTGATTTAGAAGAAGAGACTTTCCCTGCTTAGTAATCTCAATCCCCAAAAAGTATTTGAGAGTACCCAAATCTTTGGTGTGAAATTGTTTTGAGAGAAGAGATTTCACATTGGCAATTCCAGCTGTATCATCCCCAATAATGATAATGTCATCAACGTAAACAAATAGTATTACAGTCCCTTGCGAACGTCGATGAACAAATAATGAAGAACCTGCATAGCTCCTGGAGAATCCAATGACCTGTACAACCTTGCTAAATTTCTCAAACCATGTTCGTGGAGATTGTTTGAGCCCATACATTAACTTTCGAAGGCGACACGCATGGTTCTCTCCCGCAGTTTCATACCCGGGAGGCTGAAACATGTAAACAGTCTCTGCCAAGTCACCACGTAAGAAGGCATTCTTGATATCAAGCTGATAAAATGGTCATGAACGATGCACAACAAATGAGACCAACACACGAATAATATTGAGTTTGGCAACTCGAGAGAATGTCTCTTCATAATCAATACCATATTGTTGGGTAAATCCTCTAGCCACAAGACGAGCCTTTAATCTTTCCCATACCATATAGATCCAACGGCAACTAACACAAGACTGTCCTCGAGGAATGGGAACAACATCCCATGTGCCATTTTCCCATAAAGCATGTATCTCTTCATTCATAGCAGTTTTCCACCCTGGATGTGCAAGTGTTTCTCTCACTGAAGTAGGAACAGAAATAGATGACAAAGCATATGCAAAATCTCGAAGAGAAGGGGTAAGACGATGATACGATACAAAATTAGCAATGGGATGTAAAGTACAAGTACGAGGATGCTTACGAAGGACAATGGGTAGATCATCCGGAGCAGATGTCATTGGTGGAGAGTGAGAAGTTGCATGAATGACTTTATCAATTGTGTGCTTCACCCTTCGAACATAGGTCTGAAGTGGAGCAGGAGCAGCTGTAGGAGCAAGTACAGGAGTAGGGGCAGGAGCAGGATTAGGAATAGATACAGGTGATGGGTCTATCTCACCAATAATAGGTTGAGGAACTCGATTTGAAGAAGGAGAAGAATATCCCGAAGAAGTAAAGTTGGGTACTTGTTCAAGAAAAGTGACATCGCCTGATACAGTAGTTTTCTTTGTCTCACGAGAATAGCAAACATATCCCTTTTGTGTGCAAGAATACCCAACGAAAAAATATCGAATGCACAAGGGGCTAACTTATCTTGAGTAGGACCAAGACAGTGAATAAAACACGTGCATCCAAATACCCTCGGAGTGACATTGAATAGAGACTTAAGACTTGTCATGATATAGAAGAGAGAATGGGGATTTGTTTCCTAGGATAATAGAAGACATTCTATTGATAAGATGACATCCAGCAAGCAAAGCAAAGTTCCAATATATACGAGGAACGTCCATCTGAAATAATAAGGTTTTAGCAACCTCTAAGAGATGACGATTCTTACGCTCAGTAACTCCATTTTGTTGAGGAGTGTAAGCGCAAGAGATCTGATGAATGATGTCGTATTGAGAACAAATATCCTGAAACTGTGTACCCATATATTCCCGTGCATTATCAGTGTGTATGACTTTAATAGTAGTAGAGAACTGAGTATGAATTTCAGAAATGAATGTACGAAACACAGAGACAACCTCATATCTATCATGTAACAGAAATAACCACATCATACGAGAAAAATCATCTATAAAAGTGACAAAATAGTGAAAGCCAAATAGACTTTTCATCTTATAAGGACCCTATATATCTGAGTGGACTACAGCAAAGAGACCAAGTCGAAGGACAGACAAAGATGCATGACCAAGTCGTCGATGTCAATTAATACTTGAAACCGAGGAAAGAGCAGTGACTGATGCATTCAAATGATAAAATCCCTGAGCTTCACGACCTTTATCAATCACTGCCTGAGTCCGAAGATCCTGTATCACAAAAGAAGAAGGAAAAAATGTGATGGAGCAGTTGTGTTCTTTTGTAAGGCGACTCACAGATAATAAATTGTATCTTAAAGAAGGTACTGAAAGAACAGATGGAAGAGTAAGAGAGGGAGTTTGAGAGAGAGAGGCCTTGAACCCAACACAGGAGCGATATTCCCATCGACAACTGTGATGAATTGATGTGTCGTCTCATTCATAGTGGAAATGGTGGATTGAATGATGTGATCCATTGCACCAGAATCGATAACTCATGAGGATGACCTAGAGATATCAGCTAATCGAGATAGAAGTCCTCGAACAGATTGAATCTCATTGGAGGAAAGTCCACCAGTGGAAATAGAGGTCGAGGGCGTCTCGACTGACACTTGTCTAGTAGAAGGAGCCGATAACTGATCAGCATATTCATGCTTGTTCCAACAAGTAGTAATATGCATAGATCGAGATAAAAGCCCTCGAACATACTGAAGCTCCTAAGAGGAAAGATCATTGGTGGAAGTAGAAGTCAAGAAATGAGATATAGTCATGAAGATATCGATGGAAAAATTCGTCGGAAGTTCGCCGGAAGTTGACCGGAAACTCTATTTCCCACCGAAATACTGTTTTGGCACTTGTTTGAAACACTGTTCAAAAACACTATTCAAAAACGTTGTTTAGCACTATTCATCTTCGTCTTCATTTCTCCGATTTCATAAAAAAAAAACGCAAGAAACTTTCCGGGAACGAAGGATATGGGCTTGTGGTGGTCGTTGTACCTGCTGGTCGACCCGTTGGAGTCGGGTTAGAGGCCGGAGGTGGTGGTCGGAAACACCTTGGCTTGAAGTGGTGGTCGATCGAGGTTGCGCCCGGACTGGTGCTGGCTGGAATGTTGTCACTTGGGACAGCGAAGACTGTTGGTGGCGGCCGGAGCAACGACGACGACTGTCCGGGCGACGACGGCTAGGGTTAGGTGGTGGCGACGGCTAGGATTGCTCTGATAGCATGTTGAGAGGTTTTGGAATAGTGATATGTTTCATTAATAATAAAAAGTAGTATTTATACAACATAATACAATAACTTAAACTATATTCTACATCTTCATCACTCGTCTGTCTTATTATGATCTCGTCTAGTGTATCCGATAACGATAATCTGATCAAGAGTGCTTAGGAGAGACAGCTTCCATGAACTCCTCATCTGATTCGAGAGCGCTCATCGAAGCAGGCGACAAACATATCTCCGAGCCAACACTCCCTTCGCCTTCATATCCTTGATACGCTGTAACTTTCCCGTCAAACTTGTTCGCGTACCCACTGAAAACAGCCACTGGTTTGCCAAGTCCGAATTCATTACCATACATATCAAATCTCGGTGAATGTCCCATCATCACGCCGTTCGACGCAAAGAACGCCCCGAGCTGATAAAGAAACGGAGATTTAACCCACGCCTTGCAGGTCTCCCGCACCACCTTATCATTGTGGCCGATCACGGCCTGGTGCAACAACATTGCCGCCCATCCTAAACTGTTTCCAAGCAGTTCACCTGCTGTGGTGATTGCTCTGACTGTCTGCAACAAGTTCCCAAAATAAGCCTGTGATACAGGCGGTTCCAATCTCGGCCTATTGTTGATCGCCATCCTGCAGGTGGTTTCTTGATCATGTGGTTGACGTCGTGCACGAACAATGCACCTCCATACGAGTGCAGACAATGCCTGGAACGACGAGATTATGGTCCTGTCGAAATCTGAATTCGCACTCGCTTTGATCGCTTTCAAGGAGTGTGCAGAGAAATGGAAGATCCTCTCCCTCATCTCTGGCGCCTCATATCTACTAACAAATTCATCAGGGTGAACAAAGGGAAGCTTGAATGAAGGATTGGAGCTATCAAGACACCAACGTTCGAGTATAGGAGGCCACGGAATCGGACCATCAATCCCCCGATTCACTCTCATATGAATAAGAGACCATGTATTGAAAAAATGCCAGAACGATGTCCCGTCCGCAACAGCATGATTCATCGAACACCCGACAAACACGCCATCAACCATCTCCGTCACCTGAACCGACACCAGAGGCCTATGGTGCCCGTCATGGTTAACCGCCCTGTCATGATCAAAGAACGACTGCACGACCCTAGGGGTGTCAACAGTCGAAAAAACATCATTCACACACATATCAACTCTAGCGTGTATGAACCCAGCTCCGAGGCCTTTAGCCAGGTCGATGAAGATCGAACAGGAATGGTCGTCTTCGTGGACGGTCGTGGAAAGGCGTCCGGCTAAGGGATGGAAATGGTCGAGGGTGAGAGCCAGGGAGTCCTTGAGGGTCGCCAGGAGGGCGAGGATGCTGGATTCGTCGTCGTGATTATGTTTGTTGAAGAGGAGACCCTTTTGGATGTAGTGAACGGAGAGCATTGCAAGATCGAATTGTCCCAAGAAAATGGGATTCTTGTTTGAGTTGGGAAGTTCATGCTTTGGTTTTATGAAGCAGTTCGAGATGATCTTCACCGTGGGTGAATTCATCTTCAGAAAAAACCTATGGCTTGGTGCTGGAAAAATGTTTTGTTTTGTTTTGTTTTGTTTTGTTTGATTGATCGATCGGTGGAGGGCAGCTGAGCAAGTAGTTCATGTGTGTTTATATATATGCACTGAGTAGTATATACTGGAGAATTTCATTTATTTATTTATTTATTGGTCAAAGTATACTGGAGAATTTTGATGAGAGTAGAAGGAACATGAGAGTTGGTGCGAGTTGTGGAAATTGATAATGGGAGCTTAATATTAGGAGCATAGAACCAACAATTGAATTGGAATCATATAATACTTCCTTGCTATTGATTTTGTATTTTTTAGATAAATTTTTTTAAATAAGATAATATTGTAATTATTATAAGACATCCAACAAGTGATGCATTTATACACCAAGAAGAGAAAATGATTTATTTAAATAATGAAACTCTTCAATAACAAAACAAGCAAACCAAGAAACCCGCGTCAAATGTTTCACCATGTGAATAACTAAACCTTCTTGACGGTTTTTTTTTTTTTTTTTTTTACATCAGTAATATGTCATGGATGATGAATTGGGGATAGATCATGAACCTCTGGACTAGCATCCAGAACCTTTTGTCCATAATCAGTCTGGACTAGCATCTAGAAGGTTGATGTCATGTTGGATACTGTTCTAAATGATATGATCAACTTTAGTTAACTAGTTTTGACTATTTATTAAAATCTTGTTAAAGGATATCTTAGTCACAGATACAAACCTTAAAAAAAAAACGACCTCTCATTGTGAGTTTCAACTTTCTACATATTAACCTCTCCAATCACGCTTCAAGCGCAAGCCTTGGACAGTAGGTAGTCAAGTTGTTTGTAGATTGTTCAGGCCTATTTTGTATCTAGGTTGGGTATATCGTCCATTTCCTGGCCGGCCTTTTATTAGATAACTGGCATAGATTGACTAAAGTTATAAAATTCTGTTCACGATTTCACGAATGGCCATGTTTCTGTTGGTTGATCCCGAGTAGTTTGATAAGGTCCTGGAAATAGAAGATGGTTATTGCTGGGATCTAGTCAGTAGTCTTCATGGCTTGAGTGCTATCTTTGCGAACCTTCTTCATTTATGTTTATTTTTTTTTGTGACAGATGAATGAAGGCAAACCCAAAGGACCAGCTAAAACCCAAGCCTGTGCAGAAGGCAAGGTCGGGGACCTCTTTCCAGGCATATCTCTTGAAGAGTATGCTGGGGTAGACGAAGATGAAGAAGAAGAAGATGATGATGAAGATGATGAAGATATCAAGATCCTGTAACTGGGGTTATGTAACTGTATCCTCAAAGAGGGGCATGATCGTCATGTCAACATGGTTATTTTCCAAGTTTTGCATCCCAAGGCAAGCTGAATTCAAACGCAATTGCTGCTGCAGGAGGGGCTTTGCTATCCTCTTCGACAGGTTGGGGAATCTCTCATACTTTAATGGTTCAGTTCATGTTAGTTTTGACCTGTCTAGTAAATTAGGTTTTGTTGGGGGAGGAACATGACAGCCTTGATTTGTATCCTTGAAACAATTGTGAAATGAGATATTGTTTAATCTTTGCGGGTTGTTGGCTGGAGATCATGTATTTGTGGTTTTCGTCCTGTTTATTTATCCCTTGCGTCATTTGTAAAAGCTTTATTGCTAATTTGACCCCAAAAAAAAAAAAAAAAAAGCTTTACTGCTAAGGATCTTGCCAATTAGCTGAGTGTGGCTTCATTGTCTGACTGGTTCCATTCTCGTTGAACTACTGCAATCAGCAGAGTTTCTCTTTTCCCTTTTCAAATACTCCGTAGATAGTAGGCTGTTTTTATGTTACTACTTGAGACAGAAAAGTGTAATTTCATTCTGTTGATATATATAATGTATGTGTATATGATTCTTTAAGTCCATTGAGTGATTTGTAAAGTTGTCTGTAAAGATCAAGCAATAGACGTACTTGACAACTGAGAAGTTCATAAATTAACTTACCATATATAATCACTATTTCTGGGTTGCATTAGTTTTGATCGAAGTAAGAATTCAACTAGAATCAGATTCTAGCAGAGTTGTTTTCTGTTTTCATACTCATCAATTTTGTCCTCAAAACAACGTGATACTCATTTTGATATTGCTCAAAACAATACAAAACTCATTTTGATATTAATTCATTATGATAATTAATTATATTAAAGATAATAATTCAGATAAACCTTATGAAATAAATATGTATTTTCGAGAACATGTTGGGTCCTTTTTTGAAAAACATAATCCGAGAATTTGGGACATACTAGAGAGGACCCAAACTAATAATGCGATGGCCACATTCTCATGCCCTACCACAAAAACACGTGTACACAACCAAAACCTTTGTCACAAAATCAACTAATACCCTACCATTGATCTCCATACATGCTCAACACGCTCTTCTCTTCACCATCCCCAGCTGTAGCTTTCACCAAGTCCACACTCCCAACACGTCCAAATCAAATGCTGGGCTGTATCTTACCACACAGAACCCTCAATTTAAAAACTCCGACTTTGTTTCTGTTTTTGTTCTGTTCAATAAAAGTCTTCAAAGTCCACTCATTTGCTAGCTTCCTTGAACCACCCCCCCCCCCCCCCCCCCCCTTCCCTTTTCCATTGATTGGATCAGTGGTCGGTGAAAAATGGGCTTTTGGTTTGTGCCCATGATGAGATCTGCTCCCATTGCTGTGATCTTGGCTGTGATTTGCTGCTTGGGGTTTAATTATACAGGTTATTTTTCCAAGTTCGGTGCTTTCTTGTGTTTTGATGTGTGAATTGAAATGGGTTGTGGTCTGATTGTGGGTGGGTTTGGTTGAGGGATAGTTTTGGTAAATAAGAAATGGAAATGATTGGTGGGTTATGGGGGTTTTGGTGATTTGCTGATTTCTGGGTTTGTGTTTTTCTCTTCTGGCATGATGACATTGATCATAGTACAATCACTTTGTTGAGAAATTTGAGTGATAGCTTGGTATTTAAAAGAAATGGTTTTCCAATATTGTAGCTCAGTGATATGAAGAGAAAACGATGTTTTCTGTCATTATTGATGTATGTATTTAGCATATGATAAGATTGGAACTTTTAGAAGGATAAGATTAACAGGATGGAGTCTTAGCAATGCCGTAAATTGAATCCAGTAGAATTTCTATTTTTGTATGTTTCATACTGGTACAGGACATTTGGTATTGATTTTGTGGGGTTCTTTGTGGAGTATATGTAACAATCACGATGGGGTTCGCAAAAGGAAGTGTCCGATGGTATATAGTGGTTTCAAATTGTAGCTGTAACTTCATATATCAACCTGTTATTCATAGAAGCAGGCCCACAAACTGGATGTAAATTTAATTGCTGGAAGAGAAAAATTGAAAGAAATATGCAAGAACCCTGATTGCTCAGATGTTGAGAAAGGGGTAAATGTACTAAGAAAATGACACTTTTTTTCTTATGAATTGTTCTTTGTATGGATAGTTCGTGGATCGCTCTTTCTAATGTTGTTTGTTCCAACGTCGCTGTACTGCGAAACAAATTAAAGGCTTCGTAGTGAACGGTGGGCTCTCTTGCATTTTGCAGAAGCATATGATCCTCTTGATCCCAATGGAAATATCACCATCAAGTGGGATCTTATGCAATGGACTCCTGATGGTTATGTTGTAAGTAGAACTATTTTCTTTTTCCCCCCGAAAAGAAGTAGAACTATCTTTGATTCTTCCTTTTGAAGTTCTTTTGCAACTATTTGGCCCTGCATAGATATATTGATGTGGTCTCTTTGTATGACCTTGTAGGCCGTTGTTACAATTTTCAACTTCCAACAATATCGCCACATTCAAGCACCGGGGTGGCAACTGGGATGGACCTGGGCAAAGAAGGAAATTATATGGGCTGCGACTGGTGGCCAGGCGACAGATCAAGGGGATTGTTCAAAGTTCAAAGGAAACATCCCGCATTGCTGTAAAAAGAATCCAACTATTGTTGATCTGTTGCCTGGGACGCCATACAACCAGCAGATTGCTAACTGTTGTAGAGGAGGAGTACTTAATGCTTGGGGTCAAGATCCTTCCACAGCGGTGAGTGCATTTCAGCTCAGTGTTGGGCAGTCTGGTGTGACCAATAAGACTGTGAGAGTGCCAAAGAACTTTACCCTAAAAGCACCTGGACCGGGTTACACATGCGGCCCCGCAAAGATTGTTAAGCCTACGAAATTTGTTAGCTCTGATGGAAGGAGAGTCACTCAAGCTTTGAGTAAGTTTGATTTCTCCGCTGTTAGTCCAAGTTGTATCGATTCCTCAATATGATATATTACCAGGCCTGACTAAGTGTAATGAGTTTGAAACTTTGAATCATCCATTTATCATACTGTTTTAGCGCTGAGTACTAGAAAGACTAGCTTATTGTCCAAACTTCAATGTACGGGATATCCAGGTCAGCGAAAAATGTTGTGATACAAATAGTATAAGTTCAAAATGGATCTTCTAGTTTAAGCTTGAGCTTCTGGTGGATGGTTTCTCAACCCTCAGGACCAATGACGATTGCCCAGACGTTGGAGTTTCATGTTTGTTGAGATCTGTCCAGTTCAAGAATTTTTAAAACAGTGCTATTTCTTGAAGTTAACACTTCTTTCATTGGCTGTGACAGTGACCTGGAATGTTACGTGCATGTATTCCCAGTTCCTAGCTCAGAAAACTCCAACATGTTGCGTCTCACTATCAGCGTTCTACAATGACACCATAGTGTCTTGTCCAACATGCGCTTGCGGATGCCAAAGCAACCTTACCAAACCTGGAAGTTGTGTAGAGTATGTTATTACAAATTCATGAATTTCTATCTACTTTTTCTCTTCTTCGTCTGCTAACTTTCTCCAGTAGGCTATTGGGCTTGATGCAATGTCTTCTCTTTGTATTTCTTAGGCCTAATTCACCATATTTGGCGTCCGTGGTTGCTGGAGCTAGTCAAAGTGCCAACTCCTTGATGCCTCTGGTGCAGTGCACTAACCATATGTGTCCAATCAGAGTTCATTGGCATGTCAAGCTTAATTACCAGGGTTATTGGCGTGTCAAGGTCACAATCACCAACTTCAATTATCTAATGAACTACTCCGAATGGAATTTGGTTGTGCAACACCCCAATTTTGACAATCTGACCCAGATTTTCAGCTTCAACTATGAGTCGTTAGCGCCATATTCATCCATAAGTAAGTTGAATTCAGATATGAATTCCTGCTAGCTCTTTGGTATGCAGTGCTTTCTAGCTCTTTGCTGTAATGGTGCTGTTAAGATAGTTGTGGTATTCATGGATTTTCTATCATAAGCTTGAACTTGTGGTGGGGATAATTCCGGGTTGAGGTAGACCTTCTATCACCAGTCCAGGATTTTGGTAGAGTTGGTTTACAAGAAGCTTAAACAGTAATATTTGAGTTTTTTTTGCACTGCTCTGCATCTTCCCATCCTTTATTGGCGAAGCAAAGAAGAGATCACTGAAATTTGGTGTCTCTCATCTATTTTCTTTGATGACAGATGATACGGCCATGCTATGGGGAATTAAGTTCTACAATGATCTGCTCACGCAAGCCGGACCATATGGGAATGTCCAGTCAGAGTTACTTTTCGCCAAGGATCCCAGTTTCACCTTCGACAAGGGTTGGGCTTTTCCTCGAAGGGTTTACTTCAATGGTGATGACTGTGTCATGCCGCCTCCGGATTCCTATCCCTGGGTGCCAAATGCCAGCTCTCACCTGTACTCCTCGTTGCTTACTCTAACAGCGACTCTATTGACAACCTTGGCGTTGTTTTATACACAGGCTTGATACTTTTATGTTCCTTGGTGCACACAAAATTATTGGGATATCTCAGAATTTTTACCGAGACTGCACACTTGTGCTTCTACAATCGCTTGACTTCTGGTCTGAGATGCTCGTCTATGCGAAGCTGCGTGCGTTCGGTGGCTCTTCTCAATTGTATTCCTTGTGTCCTTTGTTGTAGACTTCTGATTTTACTGTCACGGTGATAAATTTGGACTACGTGTACAAAGTGTAGTGTAGCGCTAGTTTCGACCTCATATGTACCCTGGTAATTGTCAGAAATGTTGATTGAAATAAAATTTATGTTAACAACATCTTGTGCTGCAATGTGATATTTTTTTTTTCAGGACTCTTGTTGTGGTTTGGGATCCTATTTTCCCTTCTTTTTCATGTTTCAGGATGGAGAACTTTTGCGAAGTCTTTATTTACCGAGAGCTCAAGCTAGGAAACAGGAAAAGAAACGAGGTATGTCTGTGACTTGTGAAACTGTGAAACTTCAGACCGAACGGAACCTGAATGAGTGACTCCTAGTTCATAAGTTCTGATGTGCTTTCTTATTTGCGTGCAATATCTAATGTTCCTTGGTTCTCGTATCGATGTCTGTAACTAGTGCATGTGTTCTAAAAGTCATAGACAACCACCGCTTACCCTGTGAAAAGCCTTGGTATCTTCTCAGGTCAAATACATATGAGCGACGCCTAGTCTAGAATAGATCCTTTACAATCTTTTTCAGTTTAGTTTTATCTCCCGCGCTTGGACCATTGATATTAAGGATTGATGCTATTTCCAGTACTAATGTGGCCGGAGCTAGCATTCTCGTAATATATTGTTTGTACTAATTCATGCCCGTTCCGTCAATCTTACGTCTCCTTGCAAGACAACATAGTAGAGACTAATACGAATCAAATCTCAACACTCCTTACTTGATCTTATAAATTTCCATATTCCATATATGAGGATTTGTAATTGGATAATGGAATGTGATCATATCCGATTCGCTTTAAGCTCCAATATGAGAAGATTGGTCGAGAATCCTTGGTTTATTTAGAAAAATAATCAAGATGACTACTGAATATCTATTTATCATTTTGATTAAAAAGTAATCAAAATGACAATTAGATATTTTAATGATTGTGTTGACTAAACTGCAAATTACTCATTTGTCCTTGAAATTTACTTGCAAAATTTTCAAATTCAAACATGATGTGTGGTTTTGGTGGGAAAATTTGATTTTTTTTTCCACTTGAAAAGTAAGGACATTTGAGTCATTATACATCTAAAATATTTTCAAAAGAGAGAATGTTGTATTTATAATGAAACAAATTAAAATAGAAAAGTGTTGAATTAATATAAGTCAATCATCTGATAATGGTAACATTTGGTTACCTGCGACGAATCTTCGATATCTTCATGGGCTTCACAGGTATCCCTGAACTAATTGTAAGAAGAAGTATCCCTGAACTCAATTTTTAACAGGCAGGCCTTTCCTGTGGATGTCCATGGCCTAACAACACAGGCCCAATACTTGAGACGTTTTCATTCTCTCTCCTCTCTCTTAATTTGTAGAGATTGTTAATAGGTTAATCACATTAATCAAAATCAAAACAGAGTAAGACAAAAAAATTAGTCTAAGGCGAGAAAATCTTCTATTCTTAAGATAATATTATTCATGTTATCGGTTACTGATAATTTATATCTCAAAATACAACTAAAAAAAAAACTTTCGAATAGAAACACATCAAATTTGAAAAAACAACGTACCCTTTGTTATTTTGAATATTTCTGGATTGAACTCAGACATTGGATGTAGGAGACAGTGGACGCTAGAGGAGAGGATGCAAGAGATTGTGTTCTAGGTTTGTGGATTTCTGGTTATGGAGGAAAACATATCTGACAGTTTTTGGAGGAAAAAACATGACAGTTTAATAACTAAACCAAGCTCCTGAATTGTATTTATGTCCCAAAATAAAACCATGAGATTTAGGTCCCAAAATATATGGAGATAACTGTATAATTCGAAACTATGGGGATTTTAAGTGTTCTGGAGCCAAAGTATAAGGGATAAATTGTATTTTCCCCCAAAAATCTAGTACAATTGGATTGTCTGCAAGATACTCTTAATAAAAGTAGTGAAACGACCAGCATAAACGGCAACTATTAGCACATCACATGACTTTATGTCTTACCTCATCAATTAGACTCCTGCAATCAACATATTTGAGCTTTGTGCACACAATGGGGATGCCAAAGTATTTTGATGGCAAGACACCAAGAGAGAATCCCCATTGACTCAACAATTACATATTGGTAGCCTCATCAACCCTTGCAATGGATAATTCACTTTTTCTTTTTCTTTTTTTTGCAGACTAGGTCTAAGACCTGATATCTGTGAAAACAGATCAACTTCAAGCATTTTTCAAGAACTCAAAGGACTTGGCATCAACACAAGTAAATAGCAACACATCGTTAGTAAAAAATAAGTGAGAGAGGTAGCTATTTTTTTTTACCTTCAATGGAAATTAAGCTTAGAAGATGAAGGCTTAGTATTCAAGAGCCCAAAAAACACCTCCTTGGCAAGCATGAATAAGTTTGGGGTTAAGGGATCCTCTTACCTTAAAAGATCCTTTCAACTCATCATTGATATTAATAGAGAATTGTGTTGTTATGATAGCCTCCCTAATCCGCAAATCATGGCCTGAGATTCTTGAAAAGGCAGAGCCTTGAACGAGAAATCATAGCATAAATTAAGTATCATAGGTCTTATGCACATCCATCTTGACACTCATTCGAGGAGAAAAACCTTCTACAGATGATACCCTCAAAAAATATGTTGAAATAATACAATAATAATGTAACGTTTTAATTATTTTAAAATGAAAAAATATAATATATAATATATAATCATCAACATATCATATTTACAACAATTACTATGTTTTCTGTTACTTAATGTATTTCTCTTCCTATAATACTATGACGGTAAAGGAAAGGGGAAGAAAAGGAAAATTACTCCCGGTATGACAACGATTCAAGTCTCCAAGCCACTGAAGAAAATTTAAGGGAGAGTACTCTGACATGACTTGAAACAGATCAACTCAACAGACTCGTTGTTATACTATTCGGAGCAAACATGTGCTCACGTACGTGTACACGTACACACCTGAAAAGTTTGACAAGATAAATATAATTGTTGCATGTAGTTAGGTGTATTTGCATGCGTGCACAAACATGATCCATGTATGTGTTTATGATGTCTAGCTATCATCTTCATGCTAGATGTTTCGCGGAAACCATAATCGTTTCCTTCCCTATAACTTTGGCGTATGTTTTTAAAATCATATGGACGTGAAGTAGCCTGAAAGCTAACATTACAATGTTACGTGCGATTTCATGTTCGAAAAACAATTGGGATCATCAGTCCCTGGAACTCTTTGTATAATCCTCTGTTCATATATTTTTCTACCTGTTAATTAAGTTGACGATCGAATGTTTAAACTGTCATCAGATGGCCCCGTGACGGTGCATGAAGATCTTATATCACATGGAAGGAAATGGACTGTCAATTAGCATGACATATTTGCAATGGACAGGCATGTGAATGTCACCTAGTTGTAGTATTCACTAGCTAGGAAGAGTAGTGTTCGATCCCATGTGCCCTTTGAGTTGTTGCTTTTTCCTTCCACCTCTCGTTTTTCCAACCGAAAGAGCTAACACAGTGAAGAGAAAAGAAGTGATCAAGGACATCATGATATTATCTTTTCTTGAGAATATTTCGATAGTAGGATATATTGCTTGTGAGGAAAAAGTCAACCACCTTGCTATTATTTATTTAAAAGAAAATCACGAATCATTTTTTTCCCAACCGAATAACCCGTAATTCCAGAAGATTTTTTAAAACAGTTTTCGTTAACGGACTCACCAAAACAAAATAGATCAACACTTCTCCTTTTATTGAAGGAGTTGGTTGAACGACTTATTATGTGGGATGGAGATGATCCCCAACCACTTTGCTATTATATATTGAGATCATACATTAGAGTACGTGCATATATATATAAAATGTGCTTGCATGCGAAAATCTGTAGATGTAGTTGAGTTTTGGAAAATGTAGTTGGTTTGAGTGTTGTAATATAGAATGTCGCTCAACTACTATTGAATATCGATTCAGATCTACAAATGTATTCTATCGAATGCATGTATGCATGGTTCATGCTATACGCACAAGTTCGTGAATGATATGAGGAATGTTAAAGTGTATTACACATTGATGTGGTGATCAATATAGATTCTATAACCGCTGTTACAATATGGTCACGAGTTTGAATTATCAAAACAAAACAAAAAAAATCACGACTTTGAATCTTTATCTAAAAAGTAAAACTTAATGAAACTTAATGAAAAGTATTGATATAAAGAATAATGGAAAGTATAAATGGAGGCAAATTTAGACCTGCTCGAAATTAAGACCCATTTAAGAAGAACAAAGCTTCCCACCACTTACACCAATAGATGTTGTGTGTAATATTTTTTTATTTTTTTTACTATCTTCGTCCCATATAATTTGTAATCTTTTGACTGGACATATGTGTTGAAGCAAAGTCTGATACGTATACAACGACGATAAAATGTATTTTTTTCTAAATTTATCGTGAAATATCAATGGTTGTATAAATTACTTGCTTCAACCTAATACATGTTACGGGACGATCAGACGTGATTTGATATGAAAATAATACTTATATTCATGAGTATAAAATAATATAAAATATATACATGTTGTAAATTATATGAGACGGAGGAATTATTATGTAAAATGGTATATATCTAAAAACTAGAACTTAATGGAAAGTATTGATCAAGGGGAAAAAAATGAAACGTATAAATGGAGGCAAATTAAAGAAAAGGGGAAAACTTTTGTTATCCATGTTATATAGCCACACATGAATTATTTAAGGATGGTCTCCACTATCTCATCATATCAACCAGCGCATTGTCATGTCACGTTCAAGAACTCAGCGTTAGTGTCTTGGTACATATCTACACAGCTCACACTCTAAACATATTTGTTACAAACTAGCAATTGCTAAATTCTTTGAGACATATTCGACCGACAATATTCATACCATTGGTCCTTAATAAGGGAAATTAACAGTACGTTGTCTTGGACTAATGATCGATGATATCCTAACTCCTGAGGTTACATTAGGAGGTCGGATATTTTACTACATTTTGATGTGTCGATTTTCAACTTAATTTGTCTAAACTATTTGCTATATGGGAATTGTGGGGCTTGATTTAATCTATCCACCTAGGCGTAAGGAAGTTAAATAGGTCGGTTTAAGTTATTCAGTTCGATTTTATTTTTTCCAACCCAAATTAAAATCAAACTGATTAATTAATCGATTTGAAATTCAAAATCAATATCGTTTATCAATCGATTCATTTTTTCGGTATTTTCAACGGTTTTTTTATACCATTTTTTAACGATTTCATATGATAACATTTTGCATACGTCGTGATGATAAATATATCATTCATTAAAATAACTATAAAAATTATAACTACACATGTTTGCAAGATAATATACTAAAATTAGGTATATCGAATTAAAAAATTGACATAGGTTATACTAAAAATATATGCAAAAATAATTTTCTTACTGAAAAAATAAAAAATATTAGACAAAAAAGAAAAGATAATATGATTGAAGTCTTTTGCTTTCCTTTATAACAAAAAAAGTAAAGACAATATCCCTCCACCCCAGTTTGTGACGCGTATGGCGAAGAAGAAGAAGAACGCGATGGTGAGGAACCCTCGAACTCGATGGAGATTTCGTCGGAAAACCTCCTCGGCAATCTTGTCGGTAAACGTGGTCGACCTCGTAAAGAACTTGATGATGATTCAATGGTGATCTGCAAGGCTTCCTCTCAGAATTTGCTGTTAATTAGACAGCAATTGGATCATTTCTTAGCTGTATCAAGTTTGATGGTTAATCATACTAAGAGTTCTATGTTGGTGGCTGGAGTTTTTGATGCTCATAAAAAAGAGTTGGCTGGGTTGTTGGGTTTTCAGCTTGACTCTTTTCCCATGAGATACCTTGGTTTCCTATTTCTACTAGGAGGCTTCATGTTAGTGAATACCAATCTTTTGTTGATAAGGTGACCAAGAGAATCCAATCATGGGAGGGAGGCAAGGCTTCTTATATATGCAAGTAGAATGGCATTGATTAAATCAGTGATGTTAGGAGTTTAGAGCTGCTTCTGATTTCAGCAACTCTTGATCCCTAATGCAGTTTTAGACATGATTGAAAGCTTATGTAGGAGTCGTTAGCTACGTATGGTTGGGGTATGGCCGGATCCGGGCTGGTGGTGCGTGATGAGACGGTTAGGTGGGTTTGGTGGATGATGGGATTTGATGGGAGAATGTCCCGTTTTCTGTTTTTTCTTATTATTTGTTTTTTCTTATTATTTGTTCTGCAGTACAACTACACTCTACTTTGACTATTTAAGGACAGAGGACATGCGTGCAGTGCCTAACAAAACACACAAGCGTGAAGGATAAATGTGCAGGACAAACGTGGAACTCCAACAATGCGATTTACTTTTGATTGGTCAGGATTATCGGCTCACAGGAGTTGCTTGTGGACAGAGAAAGCTAAAGGAGGAAGCAGGGCCTTGGTATCTTGGGATGAAATCTGCACTTCTAAAAAGGAAGGTGGTTTGGGTTCGTTTCATATGAAAAGCTGGAATCGTGCTCTATTGTTTAAGCATGTATGGGTTTTGCAATGTAAAGAGGATAGATTATGGATACGTTGGGTTAATGGTGTTTATTTAAAGGGTCAGGATTTCTAGCATATAGCTGTGAAGTCATCTGATTCATGGATTTGGAAGAACCTCATGAAGGTAAAGTCCTTAATTCTTTCCTAGATTTCTCATGATATGCAATGCTATAAGGTGAAAGATGTGTATAAGAAGCTGACGCTTGTTGGAGATAGAGTAGTATGGTAGAAAATGGTTTGGCATGTGGATATATTCCCTCGATATGAGTTCATTATATGGCTTGTGACCAATAACAAAATTCGAACAAAGAGCTGGTTGTATCGAACAGGTTTGATAGATGATGATCAATGCTCATTCTGTGGAAAGAGCTGCTGGGGTTCCTAGAAGATAAGTTGAAGCTCCGATTGAAGACAAGGCCAAGGGAAGAATGGGTTAAATGATATATTCATGTGCCAAGGGGCAAGACCAGTAGGATGCAGATGTTTCGAAGAGTTCATGCCTTCTTGGTTTATCATATATGACAGGAACGTTGCAGGAGAATGCATCAACAGTAGGCAAGGAATCCAGCTGAATTGGCATTGCGTATATGGACTTCTGGCTTGGTCTAGATTCTTAGTGTTGGTGCTTATTCTTGTACTGACGTAATTTGTTAAAAGTCTTTTTTAATATTGTATTCGTGCTTCATGACCAATGAAAATTGTGTGTGTCCGTTTCCAAAAAAAAAAAAAAAGACAATATTCACAATACTAAAATTATTAAGCAATCTCATTTTTAAAAAATATAATATTTTTGATGCTTAAGCTTCACGACCTTATATAAATGACTACGATAATTAATATAAACAGTTCGATTAATCGGTTTATCATTATAGAATGGTTCAGTTCGATTTGATATGACGATTTCATTATGTAAATCAAAACTGAATCGTTTAATAATATATTCGATCGGTTTTGATTTATTGGTTTCGATAGTTTGATAATCGGTTTGATCTCCATTTTAACAGCCTTACCTGGGCTGTATCTTCCATTTTTTCTGGTTTGTTGGAGCTTAACCGCAAATTTCTTCTTTTCTTTTTCTTTTTTGGTTTTTTTTAATTTTTTTAAATTACAAAAACAAAGCACAAAACGTGGTGGATACAGCCGGGGTGGGTGGATTAAGTCTAACCCCATAATTCCAATACTGTATAAACATCAATAATTCATCAGTTATTTGTTGAGCAAAACACTTGTTTTAAAATATAGATAATATTATCTTTTTGATCCATCGAAAATATAATGATCATTCTTCTTTTTAACAAATTAAGTTTTTATTATAAAAATGCAAAAACAATCACAATTTGTAATAATACATTGCACTAATTTATATCTTAATCGCTAAAATAAGCTCCATTAACACTACAAAAATAATCATTTTTAATAAATTCTTAAAAAATCAAACACATGTGAACTTAGGGGGAATAATCATCACAAAAAATAAGGATGTCGTGGCGTACGAAATGACACATAGTACTCCACTATAACAAAGTGGATGAGAGGAACATGAGAGAACCAAATTGCTCTGTCTCTCTCATGCAGAAACTCCTCGGACATGTCATCCAATCTATCCTCAATATGCGGCTCCAAAATGAACTCGAATGTCGGATGTTGATTCAACAACGAGTGAAAATGACGAACAGTGGAGCTGATGTCTTTCATAAGGTACTTGTCCTTAATGGTGGACCACATTTACATGAAAAAAAAATTGATTTGATTCAAAAAACAATAACGATATTGAAAATAACATTTTTTATCAAGATGACATTAACTAGTTATCTGTAAGCTAGGGGAAAAATCAAAACAAGAGATGGTGGATCCACAATCTCACTCGGTCTCAGCATTGAGATCCTCTTCCAAGCCCAGAGCAGTAGTAGAATACCGCAGTTACTGAACCTTGACATGGCGTGGCCATCCTTAGATCTGATCGTCTCATAATATCGACATAGGGTCCTATATAAAAAGGAAAGAATGACGGAGCCCCAAGAATATCTGAAGATCTCACTTCAGCGATCAAGCACATGAAGTCACATGAGTGGCACCTCCCCTCCGATGCCATCTAGGAAGAGTTGGGATCCTGTCAAATATAAAATATATGCTCTGACGTATCTAATAACTATAAGCTCATCTGTATCGGTCGGTAGCTCTCCTAAGTGAGTGCGAAGCCAGGCTTTTGAACTCATGTGCTTGCCAAAACATCTGGCGAAGTGACAAGCACATACATGATGGCAAGCATTGGGTTCTGACCAATGCTCAAACATGCATCACCCTCAAAGTACCAGTGTGCTTACTCTGTCGCCCACCGCCTACACAATGATAATATTGAAATGATTAAGAGGTGCATGTATTCCTTATCAATTGAAATCTTCAACTTAGTTTCAAGATAACTTGTCTCAGACTTTCAAAGAACCATGACCATGTTCAACCGACTCCTTCCCTTGTACTGCAAAAACAATGGGAATGAACTGATTATTAGCATCACAGCCCATTGCAATGTACATGGTGCTGTGGTAGTTTCCCTTGAGGAAAATAGCAAGAACGGTGATAACGGGACGACAATGTTTCCATCCTTGGATTGAGGATTCGAAAGTCCAAAAAATAGCATTAAACCACACATGATTGAGAATATTCATCAGGGAGCAGCGATAGATTACCACAGAATCAGGGTTAGCTAACTTCACGGCATCCAAAAACATAGGAAGCACCACGAATGACTTATCCCAATCACCTAAAAGATCTATAATAGCTTTTTGTTTGACAAGTCATGCTTTTTGGTAATTGATTTTACGATGGTAATTCTCCTATATCATCGTCCGGATGATCTTCACTTTCAAGGAGATGTCAGCGTCTATGACATGCTAAATATGATCCGCAATGTAGTGCGATGATAGCATCACGTGATCATCTTTAAAATTCTATGTGTTGCAATTGTGAGTTCCGATAATTTTTTTGATCCTTTATCTGTTGTTACCTTTTGGCTTCATGTCTCTGCGATGCCATTTGTAGCTACATGGCTCATCATTCTTCCACTGTTTGCATCTCAAATCAATTATCGCTCTCTTTGATATCAACACACGGTATTCAACATCATGACAGATTGCTGAATCTGCTATATGGTGTAAGCAATTCTTCTTACAATCAAACTCTATGTCAATCCTAAGGTCGGAATAAGACAGGGCAGTAATTGGTTCGTCATGATCGTTCACTGCTTCTAGTATCCAGCTCACATCGGTGTATATTGAAAGAGGATGACTCCATCCTGGAGTCGGAGCAACAATAACATTGTGATCACCAGCGTGCACAACATCATCATCATTCTTACCCTCTTCGGCTTGCATGCGATCCTCACCATCATTGTCATCCTCACTATCAGAACTTGTAGGCTCATCAACATTTGCATCGTCCATTGCTTCGTGGGGAGGAGGTTTTATGATTATCTTTATTGAAGTTAATCCTAGAATTTTCACAGCAATTTCGTAGCAAAATTATGTCGAAATTTTTTTAACTAAAACTTCAATATAATATTTTAATATTATATTGAAATTTTAAATATTTTAAAGAAAATGTGAGGAGGAAGATCCCTTTTATAGAGAGAAAAGGATGGAAACATGACCAGACGAACGATGTGGATTTGCAATTCTTCTGAAGAGCTAAAGGCGCATGGCGTCTTTTTCTTTATTAAAGACGCATAACGTTTTCTCTCATTATATTTTTAAAAAGATCTAATTTGATAATTAAGTTGTTTATAATCTTAAATTGATAATTTTATTTATAAAAAGATTTAAAAAAATAAAAAAAACCCTAACAGGTCAATGTAGACCATGAAAAGTTAACCTAGCTAATCAATGATTATTTTTTCACACGAATATTTTGCCCAATCTTCACGAGTAATTACGTGAGACTCGAGGAAGGAAGCGTGCCAACCACCGTCGAAAACAACAAATTGCCTTTGATATCTTTGTTCTAAGAATTAAAAGCATTGGTTATGCAAAGGTTGAATGTGCCATTGAAAAAAGAACCGTAACCAACACAAGTTGACTTGAATAATCTGACATTTTTTACTATCTTTTTCTTAGTTTTTTGATACGGATATGATTAAAGGGAATAAGAAATCTGCAACAACTGTATTTAATATTAACAGTAATTTTTTCACAAATCGTCAATTAACTGACTTTCTTCAAAGAATTAAAATTTTAAAAAATAAACTTAACCAATTTTATGAGAAGGATTGCAACTAACATGATTGCAATCTCGTTTTCTTGATAATAATTAAAGGAAATAGAAATAGAGCAATAACTGTAGTTAATATTGACTGCAACTCTCCCACAAACCTTCAAATAATTACCTTTTTTAAAAAAATTAAAATTTTGAAATTTTAAAAAATAAACTTAAATCTATTTTATGAGAGAAACTGTTACTAACATGACTTCAATTATTGCAGCTCCTTTTCCTGATAATTAAATGATGCTTAATAATGTTATGCATCTAAGAAGTTCGGATAGTAATGGAAAGGAGCAACGAAGAATGACTACGTATGTGATTGTAAGATACTATTGCTAGTTGCCACCCATTCGTCTAACAATCGGGTGCACAATGTGTAACAAAGACGTGTTTAATCATAAAAAAAGTTAATAAATTAGAATAGATATATAACTAAATTATAACTATCTAAATAATTGAAGAAATTTGCTTTACTAAATCCAATTAATTGAAATTTTATGATAAGCTCGACTTGCTTGTCAATAATACTCTCACGATTCACTAGTCCATTATGCAAGACATAATATGTCAAATACCATGAACATAGGCTACATAGTCCTCCTCTCGCTTCTTCTCTCATTTTCCTACATTTATTTATATGCCGCAATGTACTTATCTAATTGGTCTATTTTATGTCCCAATAGGCAATAAATGTCGCAATTAGACCATTCAAAATTCAAATCATATAATTCATAAATTTGACAATTCATGTTCAAAAAATAATTATCAAATATGCGTATGTGCAGGGGTGAGCAATGGATGTAACAAAAGGCCAACATTATAGTGTGTGACGTACATAATCCATAATTCAGTCGTTAGTCATATATGTTGTAACATCAATGTAGTAAATATGAATCATTATGTGTGCGGTTCCTGTCAAACTATTTGACTAAACTTTGATCAATGATGTAATTGCAATTATTATGAGATTGATTAGTTCCAAAAAGTATTGAGTTGATAGCATAACCTCAAAAATAATTGCATTCAATTTTTGCAAATGTGCATGTATGGGAGACATGTCTAGCGTAGCAGCGCGCCTTTTGACTTGAACTAAGCATTACTACCACGCAACCAAATCATAAATTAAAATTTATATCAAAACTTAAATGAAACTTTCAATGAATATATTACTCCTACTGATAATTTGCCTTAATCCATATTACCTATTGATAAAAAAACCGAAATAATATCATAAATCACTGGATGAAACATAAACTTCTGCTAATGATTGATAATACTGATCTTACATATATGTGCTGAAGATTACTTTTCGAAAGAAAATATAAATACATGATGATTGATGATTCAAGAATTAATTATCCCATGGGTTTCACTATGAATGCAGCTTGTCTTTTGAGAAGTTGTATTCAAGTATCTTGTTATAGGACGCTTTGGAAGTCGGCAGACAGTACTGTCCCTTCCATTCTAAATTACATATTTATAAGGATGTTGTCAAGAAATTATAGGTTAACATAGTGAATCAGTGATGTTATTATGGGTTCTATACCCGAAGACGTCCAAGTCTCGACTCTCGAGACTCAAGATCATGCGTTACGTCATTCATTATTAATATATTTTGAGCTAAAATGATAAAGATAAAATTATAAGCATATTTTGTGAAGTTTGATTGATCCGTTAATGATAAAATTAGTTTTAAAATATTTATGAAAAAATTACATTTAAAAATGTATTAAATACTCCCTCAAGACCTCAACATCATAAAAACTGCTTAAACTTGATTTAAAGCAAATTTAAACTTGACCAAACTGGGCTTTATTAATCGGCTTGGAAGATGTTTATTAAGAGACTAATGACTCTTCTTATGTGTAACATATTGTTCAAATGACTCAAGTTTGATTAGTGAAATGTTGGTCTGGGCAATCATTGAGAATTGTCCTTAAGTCAAGCATCGGATTAAAGGGAATACATGTGCAATCATATCCAAGGGAATAATCATTCGTCATATTAACTTCTATAATGTTTATTATTTTTTCATGTTATGCTACTTTCCATGAATCTACCTTTTTCACGTTTCAAGAAAAAAGAGAAATAAGAAAAGAAAAGAATCTATTTTTTCAAATCTCAAAAGACCATGCACATGGTTACCAATAAAATGAGTATCACAAATTTATAATTTCAAAGAAATAGCATTATGTTGTTCTTAGGACCAAAAGATGTTAGGATCTTTAACATCACAGAGCACTTGCATTGTATTATATAAAATAAAGATTCTATAATAGGAAAAAAAAAAAAAAGGGATGATGTGAAAAATAGTTGAAAAAACAATAAACTATTTTTGGATGAACATAGTTATGAATTGTATATAAATAGTGTCAAAATGGCTAAATTTATCTATGTTGCTCCAATCATGCTATGCTAAATTTTAGTATTGTTATTTTTTTCATCACCTTTTTGAGCTTCAATAACTTAAATTGATTATGCAATGATGATATGATAAAAATACCATAGGTATTTTCAATGTCAAATTTGACATGAAAATAGAAGTGCATTAGAGTACCCATTTGATGACATATTGTAATATTTTGGATTTGGCAACCCGAATGCCATGTCCATTGGATTTGTTCTAAGTGATTCTCCACATTATAAAAATCATCAACAATCGCATTGTAAAAATCATCATAAAAACATAGTTTTTTTTGTCTTGTTTTTTTTATAACTCTTTAAAACATATATACTTCTATTAAGGGATAAGTGAAATAAAATTCCTCGAACTATCCCATTTTTACATTTGAACTTCCGAACTTAGAAAATAATCATACGACCTACTTTTATTTTGGGGATAATGAGCAACCGTCAAGTTTTCGGTTAAATCTAACGGAAAACATTAAAAATCACCACCAAGCCCAATCTCCAAACCGATTAAAAATTAATTTTGCCTTTTTCCCTGGCTTAATATTTCGAAGTTGTGAGGAGTTATTTGGACGTTGACAAATGATGATTCCTGCGGAGATCCATGGAAAGGAACCAACCACGCTAGTGCATGAATGCAAGAAGCCACATTGAATTAACCAAGTCACATTTCTTCATCATAATTATATCATTTCGAATCATAATTCCAGTTATTATTTTGATGGGAAAACATGAGTTCTGGTCCAAGAACATAAATGAGTGTTAATTTTCTTTAAGAGAACCTTCATGATAGAGGGTTTATGTGGTCAAAATATAGATAGCACAATGGACTCATAGTGGACAATTGTGTACATAAGAGTTATATGAGCTATCATATCCCTCGTTGTATTGTCTACAACAATGACCTCTTTTGTGATTAAGAACCTCACTATTAGCTTTTAATCAAAGCGGCCGACATCAGTCAGCTTTGTATATGAATCCATGAGAGAATACGTTGGTGATAGTCAGACTCAATCTTATGGTCAGGTTTTTGACATTTCTTTAGACATTCAGTTTCGATCTCTATGTGACATCGACCCCTCTGTATCGACATGAACTCTGTTAATCTCATATGACATTATTACCATTTTGATTACAAATTTCAGATTATTTTCGATTGGGTTCCAAGTCAAATCATAGCTAGATACCTAAGATTTCCATTTTGGATTTGAGGAATCGAAGTGAGAGATCTTTCCTTAGACTAATTTCACTTCACACGTATGTAGGAGGTTCCAAATGTATGTTTTTTTTTTTTTTCTTGTCTTCATTCTAAGATGACATTCAATTTGATACGTTCATACAATTATCGTCTTGATGATCCCAATTTATATCAATTTATTCATAATCAGACAATGTCATTGTATCAACATCATGCGGCTATCCAATATCGTGACGCAACGAAGGAAAACGCTTTTTTAACGGACACCTTAAGGGACTACTTACAGTTGCCATGGCCCTTAAGGAAAACGCTTTTTTTAGAGACACCTTAAAGGTTGAAATATTGCACTCCAATGATGATATTTTTATATATCAAATTTTGATTTTTGTCGAATCAAATCCTATGTAAAGCAAAATAAAACATAAAGGCATTTTATAGCAACTCATGATCATTTTTTGTGCACAAATCCCAAAGTAAGCCATAAAAACCTCAAACACCTATGTGGCTTCCTCCTTGATCAGGGTCTATTTCTTAAATAAGTTTTTTTTATAAATAAAATTTTTCAAAATAAAATTCCAAATAAGTTAATTATCAAATTAAATCTTTTTTAAATTATAACGAGAGGAAGCGTCTTGCGCCTTTAGACAAAATAAAAGTGCCCTACGCTTTCTCATGAGAATCGCACATTGCGTCTTCTCTCATTAAAATTTGAGAAAATATCTATTTTGAAATTTAACTTATTTGTGATCCTATTTTAGGAATTTTATTTGCAAAAAGACACAATTAAGAAAAAAAACCTTCCGGATCCCCATTGATTTACAAAAAAACCCAATTAGAGCATATTTCATATTGGAGTAGCATCGTCAAATTTTAACAAAATGATATTATTCATGTTCAAAATATGATTTCGGAAAACGAAAATAGCAACAAAAACTACTAATAGGCAACAACAATAAGGAAAAAAAAAAAAAAAGACCAACTGGTTTTTATATTTATTTTATCTTTTTTGAGAAAAATAATGAGATTTTGTCCATATATTGTAAGACCTACTCATATAACATAGAGGGGTGAGTATGTTGTTTTAAAATTTTTCAATGTAATACAGCGAAATGATGAATTTCAATACAATGATGTCTGAAATAGAGACTCAAACTTTGAGAGTTTGTCTCTCTATTTGTTATTATGATTGATTCCTAACAGTTCTAATAGCTCGAAACAATAAAAAACAAATAAAAAAATACACGATTTATATTGATTTAGACACTCGTTATCATGTGATAAGTGAAAGCTTAGTGTAGTCTTTCCTTGGTGACCAGTTTTGTCAATCGAAGAGGTGAGTTCACTATTTTCTTATTTTTGGCTTACAAGACAACCCCTTTTCAAGGTAGTTAACTTATCAAAGACGAAAAACCTAGATCCTTACACAGATCCCTCATTGTAGCTTCTGTTCTTTAGTGCAGACTAATGAATCCCTTTTTCTTGTTCTTTTTCAATTCAGCTCACTTGAACAGTTTTGAATTTGGATTATTTTTGCACACTTGTGCGTTCAATATCTTATTCAACAGTACTATTCTTTTGTTACCCATACATGTCTTAGCTGTTTATCCGAAATTTTCTATAAGAGTTTACATCTGGTGGCCCACAATGCTCTTCATATGTGGGCGTCTGCTCTCAAAGATCTAACTTAAATTGTAGATACTTACCTAATTTTTTTCCTAAGCATACTAACAACATCATGGCTAATACTTCTAAGTTTTGTTCATCAATTTCTATATAACTATAAGGATTGCATATTCCTATCAATCTTATCTGTTTATCCGAAATTTTCTGTAATAGTCTGCATCTGGTGGCCCATAATGCTCTCCATATGTGGGCGTCTGCTCTCCAAGATCTAACCCAAATTATAGATACTTACCTAATTTCTGTCCTAAGCACACTAATAACATCATGGCTAATACTTCTAAGTTTTGTTCATCAATTTCTATATAATTATAAGGATTGCACATTCCTATCAATCTCTCTCTAGATTGATGTTAACAAAACTTTTAAGAGTAAAACAACAAGATAACTCTTTAATTACATTGCTTGATAAAAAAAAAAGACTTAATCTAATTTTTAAGACTAATATGCAGCAAAGGGCGTGTATGTCTTCTATCTGTGATGTTCACTTCCTTTACTGCTCTTGTGAGGCTGATCCTCAGATATTCTGTGATGTGTTCTTTTTTCCTCGTGGGACTACTCCCTTTGGGATCTGTGTCCTGATGGTCTCTCTTGTAGGTTTTCTCCCCCTGAGTTTTGTGGCTTGATGACCTCTCCCCTTAAGGCTTTTGTCGTTTTGCAACCCTTTCTCCTTATGTTGTTGCTGTTGATTTTGTTTTAAGCTCGTCTACAGATGGCTTTATTGTAGTTTTCTCTGTTGTCTTTTCCCTAGCTATAGTTTTCTCTGCTGCCTTCTCCCCAGAAGGTTTTGTTGCCTCTTTCCCTTTCTTTCCCTTTCTCTATTGCCTTCTCCCCCTTTTTGTTAGTATTGATTGTATTTGTAAGGGCTTCGATTATAGTTCTAAGAGATTTTAGTTCAGAAGTGATTGTCTGTTGAGCAACTGTGGCTTAGGCAGTTTAAAGTTGAAGCTTGTTTTTCAGCAAGTCAAGCCTTGTTACGAATGTACTCCTTAAGCTAATGCTGGGTGGTCTTAAAAAATGCTTGCAGATTGCGAAGATCAGCTCACTGTTGTCCCTTAATTTATTTAGATTTGAGGAGTTGAACATATATTGCTGAAGATTTAGGGCGTTGTCTCTCTATAGTTTATCTCTGAGACCTTCAGCGACATTGAACTCTGTAGTTGATCAATATTTAAAAAAAATATTTCAGCGATATTTAGTTGATCAATATTTCATGATAATTTTTTTAAAAATAATATTTAATCATTTTCATAAAATCAATTAAATGTTATCTCAACTAATATATTTTTTGAATAGTTGTTTATAACATGAGAGTGAGGGAGAGAATAAAATTTGTATAGGTATCAAAGTGTCGCGATCGAGATTCGCTCAGCGAGGCGCACCACACGTGTGGGCGATGCTGTGATCTGGCATTTTGCATTGTGCCTTGAGTGGCTCAATTTTGCATCGGGAAATCAATTTTCTTTTCCAACTACAACGAGTAAGTAACCACTGGTGGTGTATTGGAGCAAATCCACCGGATTGAGCCATTTTGATATACTTATTTCATCTAACATAAATTGTGATATATTTATTTAATATAATTATTAAAAAATTAGATTAATTTTGATATTTTTTATCAATATATCTTTTTTATAATAGTGAGTGGATAATTATGAATGGATAGAGAAAACAATAAGATAAAATAGAAAGAATAAAGATGAGAATTGTAACTGTATAAAGAGAAAAAACTAATAATAAATAAGATTATTTGATATAAAATAAGAATATTTTGACACTCAAAACTAGCTAATTCAGAAAACGATATAGTTTATATGAGACATTCATTTTTAGTAATATGTCGTAATTTATCTGGAAAGAAGAAAGTATTTTTTTTATTCCAATTTAATTATCTCTTTTATTTATTTAAATTATAACGGTTTGATCCGATATGATAATCTACGTATGTATTGAATTAACAAGGAATAACAACTTTATCCGTATGGGTATGTGAGATAAAAAAGTGAGGAAGAAAGAAAGAAAAATAGTGGTGTGCGAGTTTATGTTATATAAAATATGAATATTTTGATAATTTTATATAAAAAAATTGTTAAATATGAAAATATTATAATTTGAATAGGATAACTCAAAAAGAAAAATGTTATAATTGGAATCGGATAGGAGTACAACATTTTTTTTTGTTAGTTTCAATATAAATACAATATTTTTATTCTTTTCTTATATTATAATGAAATTATCCCATCATCTTCTTCCTCGTTCTCTCTGACTTTCTCTATTAAACCTCACTTATATCCCACTATCTTTTAAAAAAATTCTTCACTAAATTCCATACAAATTCAACACATACATAAAATCTCATATATGATCAAACCGTTGTAATTAAATTGAGACGGAGTGAGTAGTTATAATCATATTATGAAAATGAATAGTGTAACTATTTTATTCTTTTCGTTTCAAATAAATTACGATGACACATATTTCGAGGTCTAATTTTGAAAGATCAAATATCAATTTTTATAAAATTATTGTAAGAAACTAATAATAGATTAACTTATGAATTTCATTCAAAACGGCTTTGCTCTACGTGAATGATTACATAACAAAGAGACATAAATTGATAGTTTGGGAGTTGATAGTATAGATAAACATGGATCATATACCATAGCGTTTTAAGAGAATTTTCAATTGCATGGACTTGATTCTTGTATTTAGCACAAATCCCCTCATCAAGCTCGTCAAAGATATAAATAATTGTATTACGAAAATGAATCTGTTCTTCGAATATTAATTCAACAAATTATCTTGCTGTTCGTTGAAGCATGTTTTCGTTGGGATACCTGTTTTCGTAGAGATCTAGTGTTTCAGATCATTCTCGTTCTCGATGCATCCCTTCGATTAGTAACATTGCTAGTACAACACCAAGGTAAAGATGGATCAACTCATTGTCTGGGAAATCTCCTTCTATCTTGTAGTGTTTCCGTCTCCTACATAATAGTAGAAAAAAGTTTTTTTCGCCATGTCAGAGTTAGTTTAAAATTTTTTTAATATCATTAAGAATAACAACGAAACTTGTTGAAATACGTATAATCGAAATTTATTTGAGACGGAGGAAGTATAATTTAACAATGTCCTTTCAATAGTATCATGCTATTTTTTAGCATTTTCATTTGATTAATGGTCACAAACTTACCACATATATTCGTTGATTTTGTGTTTTATTGTTTGAATCTTTTTTCAACGTTGTGAAGTAACCAAAAAATGCTAAGAGATATTTGTATTGTCAAATATAACATCTAATTTGGCAAAGTCAGCTTTTACCCTGACGAATATGATCCCATTGAAATGATTTATATGAATACTATCTTTAAATTTTAACTATAACAATTTATTTGAAAACTCCATTGGACTAGCTCACATGTAGTACAACTATATACAACCAGTAGGCACTATTGATCTTATATTTACCCTTGTTGTTGTTAGTGTTGTCATGTAACGGCCCCGACCCATTAGCCCGGCCAAGCCCGGCCCGTCAAAAGCAGTCATGTATGGTATGTCAAACATTCAAAGATTTTAGAAAATCGACAACGTTTTCATTAACCGTTCACAGTTTTCATTTTCAAAAATGAAAAAAAAAATACCTTTCGAAGCGATAAACTTACAAGCCTTAATAACTATATGTTTTCAACAACATAAAAATATTTGAATTGTTACGTTTATTCCAAAGTTTCATACATAACAAAGTGTTCAAGTGCCATTACCATAACAACATATTGATATGACATGTCAATTAAATACTAAACTTTTTAACATGAGAAAATGATAACTTAAAAGTCATAAAAACAATAATATTGTTTCAAATATAAAGATACATATTCTAAAGATGAAATATCCAAGTTTATAGAAGCATAAAAACATTATAAAGGAGAAAACAACTAAACAACTACATATCCATGACGTCGTCATCATCATCCCTCGTAGACAATGGAGAATGAATTCTCGCTTGTAGTGCTAACCGGTTAAGATAGTATATGATCTCATCATGACGATCATCTTCTATCACCCACCTCGCAGTCACTCGATCCTGGAAGGCGTTGAAATTCCTTTGAAATGCAACATAATTCCGTTCCAACCTTTTGTAGTTGTCGATTAAGAAAACCATTAAGTGGTCCAATGAGTGAAAATAAGGGCAATGATCACAAGCATCATCTTCATCGTGTCATTCTTCTTCTTTATCTTCCACTTCTTCTTATGCACTAGATGTTGTTTGTGAAGACTTCCATCTAGCCTGGATATTTTTGAGATCATAATGACCCGGCCTATTCGAATCTTTCACTTGCTTTTTCGTCATATTCCTCGAAGGGATGAACTCCCATATATCAGTTTCCAGATTCAAAATGCACTTAAGGGTAACAAGATGAGCCGGAGATCCCAAAACCTTGAAAATATTTTCTATCTTATTCTTCTTACTCAAATCAAAATCATGATACTCAAGAATTTGGGAAATATAATTCCCAAATGTAAGATCCATGATCTTTAACACGCTTGTCCATTTGATAAAGAAGAAAGAAAGGAAGATTGATCAACCATTTCTTAACCAACGTATACATGAGCAAAATCTCATTACATGTTGGTTTATCCATCCCTTCGGTTTTTTCCTTCAACCACCGACTTACTACAAGATATATATCCTCATTTCGGGATCTAATTCATTAGCATGAAAGGCATAGGCATTTATGATTTTATATTTCAACAAAGTCTCACAACTCTTTCTACCACTAAACCTCTCAATCATTTCCCAACAATTTTATTTAGCCTCCGCTATTCTTCCAAAATTGATCCCAAAACTTGTTCAATAATCTCCGGATTGAGCACAATATTTTTACCCTGAACCCATGACCTATAATGATAAATTCTTTTCGAGATAGGCTTGAGTGAGCATAAAACAATTGCATCATCTCCGTATAACATCTAGTTGTCCTATTGATTACCAAATCTTTACAACCTTAAGCTTTAAACCAATCACTAAACCTCAAAAAATTGTTTTGATCAAGCAGATCAAGATCAATCACATCACCATAATTAAGTTTCTTTTTCAATTGTTTATTGTACACACCCTCGTAATGTTCGGACAAAAACTCAAGGATGACACTAGATTGACTACCTCCCATTGCATAGGTCTTGGGATCTCGACATTCATCGCGTTCTTTCAAAGAGAACAACAGGTATTTCCACCGATTTTCAAATTCTCCACACCCAGGTCTTCCGTCGGTCTTCGTTTTCTATTTTCCGTCTCCTTGGCCAATTACTTCCCTTTTACTTTGTCAACATTCGTCGCCCTAGAAGGATTATGACGGGGTACACCACGTTAGGGTTATGGAGAAGATGACGTCCGTAATACATCATATGCGTTGTAGTTATCATCCGATCCATTGTCATTACTCGGTTGTCTTCTACCTCGGGTGTTGAGCATTGAAATCAAAACTAAAATTTGAAGTGAATTCGGGAGAATCATGGTGTTTTGATGAAATTATTGCATGGGAATTAAAGAAGGGGTATAGATGTGATGAAATTTGGACTCAATTGAGAGTAATTCATAGTTTGGGTGTGTTAGGGTTTGAGATCAAAGAGAAAGAAGTGGGGAAAAAGTGAGGGGAAGAAGAAGGGGTTGGGGGAGATGTTAAATTACTGATCTGGGAAAAATCGTTGACAGTTTTTGGAATACCGTCATCGATTTTTGGTGTTCCAGTTTGAGGTGTTTTCAATGATCGAAAACCGATGATGGTTTTGATGTTTATTTTGAGGGTGATCACTGGACATCAAAATCGATGACTGTTTATTAAAAACTGGTAATGTTTTCCAATAAACATTACCAGTTTATTTGGAAGAGATGGAAGAAGTCACAATATCTTCCATCTCTTCCAAACTCCCATCCGAATGGAAGTCCTCTCATCAGCTTTCTTGTCTTGCTCCCGATATCTAGCATCAAGATAATCCTTCCAACATACCAAGCACTTCAAAGATTCAAGGCATAGTCGGCTTCTTCTATCATCAAGCACTCGACTGCTAGCGGAGAAACATGACTCGGACGTCACCGTGGAAGCTTGAGCACTAAAAATATCATTTGCCATTGTTCTCAAAATAGGATAGTACACAAAAAAAAACTTTCCATCAAGAAAAGATATCAAAATTGACTAAATTGTTGGGAGACATGAAAAATTATTGTACACTGAAGTCATTTTGTTGATATAAGGTCAATTCATTGAAAGATTATTGTGGACTATTAGCCTTCTTCTTCTTAACAAGATTATAAAGATATTGATATTTATTCTTATTTTGTTGGTGTGAGGAATTACTAGCACTTGAAGCTCCAAATGAGATAATTTATTGTCTTCCATCTTTATTGTCATAAACATGAAACATTCCATTCATAACATCCTTAAATTGCTTTATTTTATCATTATATCTTATTCGGTTTCAAAGGCTTCATTCTCATCTCCTTGCATAAAATCTTGAATTTCTGTACTTTCTTGTCACTACTATTAGCAAATATCAAAACATCATGGATACATTGCACATAGTGTCTTAAAGTTTCATGTTTTAGGTTTAAACATTTGAACTGTTTCATCATTGTTTGAATCATTATCGAAAGATATACTCAAGTTCCTGTCAAACAACTTAAATTCACATAGAATGGTCAAAATCAAATTATAAATTTTCTCGCTACTATAAAGATAAGGAAATAATGTAAAAAACAATGATACGTTTCTGTAAGTACCAATCGTAAACCCAGTAAATGGTCAAACATAAATAAGGAACATGAAAATTAGTGGTCCAAACATCGAAAATAATACAAACTTTTCCATCATAAGTAGAAAACATTTGCATCAATTGTTTCCTTTCATCAAGGTAAATCTTTAATGCATCCAATCTAATGATGTTTTTATGGTTTCTTTGATAATTAGGTTGTACTACATTTTGAACATAGTAGTTAATTTAGGATTATCCGTAAAATTCCAAGATAGTTCATTATGGACTATAAATTAGGCCAACATTTCGCGTTGGCGGGCTTGATTATATGTCCATGATCCGTCCGCACTATTTAATTAGGTTTGTCCCTTAGGGACATTGCCTTCTTTCACAAGCCAAGTTTTTCAATATCTTAACAAATATGAAGTATCTTTATCTATTGAGAAGATCTTAGCACACAATTTACACTTAGTTCCGGTCACCTTCCTACTTTCTTCTATGACCTTTCTCGAAGTACATCTAACACTCTGAACCTTTTCTCAATGAAGAAGCGACGGATGCAACCTTTGATTATCCTCTCTCAAGGTTTCTATCCATACAAAACCGTTGACGTATTGTAAATTTTTTTTAAGATTTTTCTAAAAATCATTGACGATTTTCAATAACCGTTCACGGTTATAAAAACCTGAGGTATACATGATGGGTTCCGTGAAAATCGTTGACGTTTTATCTCAAAGCCGTTGACGATTTTGATAATTTGTGAACGATTTTGATGAAAAATTTAACGGTCTTTTTTTGTGTGTCAAAATCCTTATGAGTGGAACGGACCGGCCCCTTAGGCCCTTTGGATAAAGGTCAGGCTGTGATTTAAGAGGAAAATATGTTTTCCGGCCCGGCCTGACCCATAAAAATCCCATGAGCAGGTTAGCCCGTCTCAATCTACAGTAACAAACCGAAAGGCCTAGGATCGGGTCGACCCAAACCCAAGTTTTTGACATGATTAATTGTTGTTAATTAGTTGTACCTTGCAAGGAGCATGCCGGGCCTACAACACTAATGGAACAATATTTCTCACCTGTCATAGTATTATTTGGACCATAGATGATGGAGCAGGAACTTGTGTTATGTACTGTTCAATAACAAAAAAATCCAATGACCAAAAAAAAAAAAAAATAAGTGGCAAAAACCTTTTTAAGTTTGATTTTGAAAATGCAACATGCGCCTTTGGTTTGATGAACAACACAGTTACTGTACAAAAGTACAATAGGCGATTCAGAACCATCTTCCATAGGTGATACTCTCTCCTCCTAAATTATATTTAAAGTTTATTTTTTTATTTTTCAATATGTATTTTAAATCGTTTTTTATCCTAACGACGTATGAAAATCATGTCATTAACTTAGAGTTGATATCATTATTAATATTTCGCGATGATTTTAAAAATAATAATATATATATCATCCTACAAGACGAATCAAACTTTATATCGACAGATATTCGTTGAATCATAATGTTAGAGATTTGACACTTATTAAAAATAGTGTACATTTCAACTCTTCAAATGAGATGCAATTCACTCGACATATGGCTAGGCTTCTTCAGCATAATCGCGATGCACCAATCCAACAACATAGATGATGGCAACCATGAATGAAGGAATGCATCGAAAAGAGGACGTTCTTGTGATATTTTTAGATACTTATCGATGATAATTTTAAGACTTGAAAGGTCAAACACTTGATGGATTTTAGAGTTTTTATAGGTAAAACTGAAAACAAATTTGTCTTAAAATGAAATGTTCCGGAACAAGTCATATATAGTACTAAATTTAACAATATTAATTTTTTTTAATTCATTTTATATCATATCATCTCAACCTTTTACAATTCAATCTCTCATTTGTTTTGACTCTCTTTCATTTTTGGGGGGAAGAGTAGTGAGTAGACTCACAAGAGACATTAGTTGGCATGAATGCTCAATTAGTTACAAATTTTTAGGCCCATTTTGACATGATTTTTGATTCTGAATTTTTGCTTAAGATTTTCACTTACTAAATAATCAAAACAGTTTAATTTTTCAAAATATTTAAGGCCCTTTTTTGAATTTGATGTGATAGTATTGATATTGGATTTTGATTTTCTAATTATATGATGTATGAAGTTAGTGTGTCTCGTACGAGTTCTTTCGATGGAAACTCTTGAAAATATAGGACTTCAATCGAGTAGAGAATCAGATACATCATATAATTGAGATAAATAAGTCTCAAAGATTCAAAACATAACTTTTTTCGAATAACCAATCTCTATCTAGGTAGCATTATGACTGAATTATGACTGAATTTATAGGCATTTATACAACACTTAGAATTCTAACAAATTATCTAAAATTATCTAAATACTAATAAACTTAATTATTTAAAATATGAATATTAAATATTACAATCGATCTTAAAAACAACAAAAATAATTTTTTCAAAAATAATGCTTGATTTCTACATCATTATATCACTCATTATAAATTCCACCATTTTGAGAAAACATGATAAACCGTCATCAGAAGTAGGAAGTACTCCCTCCAATTCAGATAAATTATGACATATTTTTAAAAATTGATGTTTCATATAAATTGTAATCTTTTCATTAATGAAAACTATTTAATGTCTAAAAATCTAAAATATTCCTATTTTTTGTCACATCATTTATTATTATTATTATTATTATTATTATTATTATTATTATTATTATTATTATTATTATTATTATTATTACTACCACTACTACTACTACTACTTTGGTTCTTCCCACAAAATTGCGACATTGCCATAAGTGAAAATTCTAGTGACCAAATTACCTAAATAATAAATATCTATGACCATAGGTTTGAAGTGATGTGATTTTGGGTTATGACAATATTTTGCTATGTGGTACAAGAGGCTCTAGTCCTCATTTAGTGGTGGGTGATGAAGTCAATCACCCACAGGACCAAAAATATGCTCGTTTGTACTTTGTTATTCAAAGATGTTTAATCCATATGGTTGAGAAGAAAAAAAATTAAAATTTAATGATGAAAATCATCTTTTTGTTCATGGTATGATGAAGATTAATTATCTTATCACTGCCCAGTACTACTGCCTACTAATACTGTTGTTGCTTCTACTGCTATTACTACTGCTTCTGCTTACTTCTATTCTTGTTGCCTATCACTACTATTGCTACCTACTATTTGTTCGATTTTACCTATCTGCATGATACTTCCAAGGCTAGTTTATGATGTTGTTACTTGCGAGAGTTTTAGGATATTAAGATATTTTGCTAGGATTTTCCTATGATATTGTTTTTTTTTTTGGGACAAAGTTAATTTTATTTCAAGCAAACTTGCAATGGAGCGCTACATCAGTTCATTACATATATGCCATGCTCATAGAAACCTCCTAATCCAAAGTCCAAACCCCCGATTACACTGATATAAGCTAATACTTCCTCAGGTTTCTTCGTGGTCTTCTCGAACACTCTTCTATTCTTTCACGCCATATCTCGTGCGTCATGGCTGCATTCACTATTCTAATCATGCTTTGCTCTTATCAATCTCCCGTTGCCACCTTCACCAACCATCTTATTCATTCATCCCAGCTTCTCTTAGTCTGTTTGAGTTTCCATTTCTTTAGGATCCCTTGAACAATCACCTTTGAGTTAGAGCAAAGATAAAACACATGATCTCTCGTCTCCTCGTCTTTACTTCACAAGACACATTTGTCTTCAAACAATATACCTCTCTTGCATAACCATGACTTCATTCTAAGCCTGTTCTTTTCTATCAGCCATAAGATCATGGATTGTCTCGGGCTAATTACATTGTCCCATACTATCTTAAACCAGGATGTATTCAACATTTTTCCTTTCAATATTTTATACAAACCTCCCAGTGCATACTCCTTGTAACGATAGACACATTGAGAGAAGAAAGAAGTCAATTATCAGTTTGAGAGTAACAAAGTATTCGTTGATATTGGGTTAACATAATAAGCCCAAGGCGCAACACAATTGAGTTCGACGCTCACACTCAAGTTGTGGCGTATATATCAAGATACCTAGCTTGTGACAAGTGCTTTAAATTCGTCCACGCCGAATGTCACACCCCTAACCCGAGAGAGTGTGACCGGCTTGTGAATTATAATGTTATACCTTATAATTCACGTTTGCCTTATAAAAACTCGTAAACATAATGAAAATCCATAAAATATAATTACACTTCTCTTTGCTATCATGGAATAGTAAGAAAAATGTCGTTGCTCGATAGAGTGTTGAGGCAGAATATCGAGCGATTGCACATCTTGTGTCTGAGATAGTATGGCTTTGGTCTCCCCTACGTGACTTGGGTATCTACATATCTTCTGTTGTTTCTCTACATGATAATCAGGCAGCGATTCACATCTTCGATAATCCCGTGTTTCATAAGACAACCAAGCATATTGAGATCGATTGTTATTTTGTGTGGGATGAAGTCCGCAAGAAAGTGATATCTCTATCTCATGTTCCATGTAACTCCAAACTGGCGGATATCTTCTCCAAAGCATTGAGTCCGAAGCTCTTTAACTCATTTTTAGTAAAGCTGGGCTTCGATAATATCTACGCTTCAGTTTGAGTAGGAGTGTTGGTTATTTACTTTATTATATCGGTTATTGCTTTCCTAGAATAGATGCTGCATATTTAGTTTTCATAGTTTCCAAGTTTCCATATTATGTAATTTCCTTGATTTTCTATGGCTTCTCCTATTTAATGGGAGAGAGACCTAATAGAAATTTATCTCTTCTCCTCCTAATATTCCTTGTTTCATATTTTTTTATTTTATATCACATCAACTCATCCTATTATTTTTTATCCTTTTTTTCTCACTTCTCTCTCAGAAAAGAGAAAACTAGAAGGATATAGATGTCATTACTTATAAAATTTAATACACATAAATTATCTTGTCGGTCAATTCTTTCTATTTATTATGAGACAGAGGGAGTATTTAATACATAGATAATTGATTTTATCACAGATAGGCATAATTAGTATAGACATAATTAGTAGTTATTCATAGTATACTTCTTGAGTGCTATAACTTTTTTGTAAAGAAGGATAGGTATAACATTTTGTTACACTAGGCTATGGTTGAGATGGTATACTCGACAACATTATTGCAGTGCACTATGTTTTTTGGACTTCTTCTCATGACTTGTACAACCTAAATGAAATGCAATTACCTAGGCATTTAATCATGTTATTACTTGAAAAATTCGTTTTCATATGATCCACAATATTATGTTGTGTGACGTGCCCATCGCAAGATGTGCAAATTAAGTCCTGGCTACACCACACGTAGTAGATTCACTATAATGTATTAGTGGCAAGTATGTAGTTTTATATAAAAAGAAATAGGGGGGGGGGGTTTGATTTTATACGAAATATTAACAACTAAAAATTGTAAAGATAATATGAATAGATTGGACTTATTTTAACCAATTGGGATAAGATATATGACAATGTATTATGATTCATTTTTGGGATTTTTTCATTGATATTGATTTTCTTTTGCTAGATCCTTTTTGATACATATTGTAGGTAGGTAAAACTTAACTATATATTATATCTTAATTATGATAGCTAGATGAGAATAAACTAGAATAATTAGTGTTAGAATAATTTCATTACTTAATATACCATAAACATTGAATAGAAAAAAATAATTCAATATTTATGAATCATGATATGTATACTTTAGGTTATACAGAAGAAAATAATATAACCTATAGTTTGTTACTTATATTATCAAAAGAGAATGACAATTACTATGATTGATATTTCTATGTCATAGATTGACCAGAAACTATATCATATCATATCAATACTAAGATATAATCAACTCATTTATGATCAATCAATCCAGATCATAAGCTAAATATAAAGAACAAGATCCACTCTCAGAAATCTTAAAGAAATAACATCAATACATTGTCAGATAAAAGATCTACGCTACGATCATGATATAAAATAATGCAAAACTAAGAAACCAATCAAGATCCCTTACAAAACTAGAAACAGTCTCAAAAATGAAGAATAAAACCAAAACGCGAACGAGAATAGAATTTTGATGAAATTCCCAATTATCGCGACTCGAACGAGAGTTCGAGGTACTCTCCTCCTTGACTTCATCTCAGTGTATTTGAATAGTAATGTACAGTGTTAAACAGTGCAGCATAGTGTATTTGACTATTTGACAGTGTATTCGGTCCAAACAGTGTATTCGGTCCAAACAGTGCAGAATAGTGCTCGGTCCAAATAGTGCAAAACGGTGCATTCGCCCCAGAATCGTCGCTCGGTGATCATGGCTAATTACACGAGTTCCTCTTCCACCTTTTCTTCACCTGGAAAAGATTATTCGACCTTAGATTTTAAGAATGATCTTCGGTTGACTACAATTTCTCTTTCCGGGTGTAGTAATTACCTAGAATGGTCTCATTCGGCATCTCGGGCTCTCGTCGGGCGTGGCCTCTCTTACCATTTGACCGCCTCTCCACCGACACCGATTGATATCACCTATGCGATATGGCTTCGTGACGACAGTTTTTTCTCTCCTCACCAACTCTATGAGCGATGAGATTTGTCGCATGGTTGTATGCCTTGGAACTGCGAAAGAGATTTGGGAACAACTCAAGGCTCTTTTCTTTTCGGAAGATAGTTTAGAGCGATTATATGATATCTTTTGGACCATGGCCACCGTTGATCCGAAAGACGGAATTCCGCACTTTGCTGCTCAGTTTCAGGGTCTATTTCAGGAATGACTTCATCATCAGGCATTGTCCACTGATCTGGCTACATAGCGCTCCCAGCGAGTCTTTTGTTGGTGCTACGTACCTTGCTCGTCTTCCGTCGTATCTTGACAGTGTTCGCTCCATACTACTTTCAGTCGGAGGCAATCTTACCTTAACCAGTATTTTTGCCGCGACTATACGAGTTCCTCCTCCAATTATTCCTGACTCGACAACGCCTGCCTCTGCCCTTGCTACATAGAGCTCGTCTCGTGGTAGTCGCATTTTTTACCGTGGTCGTTCTCGTGGTAGAGGCACTCGTGGTGGAGAGCAGCGGGGTTCAGGTGGTCGTAGCAGTGGAAATTTACACACACTCTGATCGATCTAATCATGTAGAGGTCATTTGTTGGAAGAAGCATGGATATCCTGATCAGTCATCAGTTCCTTCTGCTCGGCAGGTGTCAGCTGAGACACCCTCGACTTCCACTGATGGTTTTTCCTCTCAAGAGCTTCAGTCTCTTCGCGGGCTTCTATCTCGATCAGCTCATATCACCACTGTCTCAGGTATAACCTTTCTCTCTAGGTCGTCCTCATGGGTTATTGATTCAGGTGCAACAGATTACATAACTCAGTTCACTATTCCTTCTATGATTGAGACGTTACATCAGTTCATCACAGTTGTCGATGGGAATACCGCTCCTGTGTTGGGTTCAGGGCCTCTCTCTCTCACTCCCTCTCTTACTGTTTCATCTGTTCTTTCAGTACCTTCTTTACGATATAATTTACTGTCTGTGAGTCGACTTACTAGAGATCACAACTGCTCAATCACATTTTCTCCTTCTTCTTTTGTGATATAGGATCTTCGGACTCAGACAGTGATTGGTGGGGGTCGTGAAGCTCAGGGATTTTATCATATGAATGCATCACCTACTTCTCTTTCCGTTGTTTCAACTATTGATTGACAGCGACGACTTGGTCATGCACCTTTGTCTGTTCTTCGTACCATGATTCCTAGTTTTTCTTTTTCTGAGTTCAGTTGTGAAGCATGTATACTAGAAAAGCATCACAGATTTAGCTTTTCAGTTGTTCATGCTCGCAGTGATACTCCCTTTGTTGTAATCCACTCGGATATATGGGGTCTCTATAAGCTGAAAAGTCTCTTTGGCTTTTAGTATTTTGTCACATTTGTAGATGATTTTTCTCATATGACATGGTTATTTTTGTTACATGATAGATCTGAGGTTGTCTTTGTGTTTTGTATATTTATTGCTGAAATTCATACCCAATTCTCTATTAATATTAAGGTCATACGCACTGATGATGCACGAGAATATACGAGTACACAGTTTCAGAATATTTGTTCTCAACAAGGCATCATTCATCAGATCTCTTGCGCTTAAACTTCCCAACAAAATGGAGTTGCTGAGCGTAAGAATCGTCATCTTCTAAAGCTTGGTAGAACCTTATTATTTCAGATGAATGTTCCTCGTATATACTGAAACTTTCCTTTGTTTACTTCATGCCATCTTATCAATAGAATGCTTTCTGCTAGCCTAGGAAACAAATCCCCATTCTCTCTTTTATATCATGACAAGTCTTCATTCACTGTCTCTCCGAGGATATTTGGATGCACGTGTTTTGTTCACTGTCTTGGTCCTACTCAAGATAAGTTAGCCCCTCGTGCATCTCGATATTTTTTCGTTGGATATTCTCGCACACAAAAATGATATGTGTTATTCTCCCGAGACAAGGAAAACTACTATATCTGCCGATGTCACTTTCCTTGAGCAAGTGTCCTATTATTGATGAGGTAGACCCAACGCCCGTACCTGCTCCTATTTCTACTCCTGCTCCGCTTCGGACCTATACTCGAAGAGTGAAGCAGACAATTGATAAAGTAATTTCTTCAGCTTCACAACCTTCACTAATGATGCCTGCTCCGGATGATCTACCCATTGTCCTTCGTAAGCATCCTCGTACTTATACTTTACATCCCATTGCTAATTTTGTATCATATCATCGTCTCATCCCCTTTCTTCGTAAATTTGGATATGCTTTATCATCTATTTCTGTTCTTACTTCAGTGAGAGAGGCACTTGTACATCCAGGTTGGAAAGCTGCTATGAATGAAAAGATACAGGCTCTATGGGAAAATGGCACATGAGATGTTATTCGCATTCCTACAGGACAGTCTTGTGTTAGTTGCCGTTGGATCTATACGGTAAAACACAATCTCGACGGGTCAGTTGAAAGATTAAAGGCTCGTCTTGTGGCGAGAGGATTTACCCAACAGTATGGTATTGATTATGAAATGATATTCTCTCCAGTTGCCAAACTCAATATTGTTTGCGTGCTGGTCTCACTTGCTGTGTATCGTTCATGGCCATTATATCAGCTTGACATCAAGAATGTCTTCCTACATGGTGACTTGGTAGAGACTGTTTACATGTTTCAACCACCTGGGTATGAGACTGCGGGGGAGAACCATGTGTGTCGCCTTCGAAAGTCACTGTATGGTCTCAAACAATCTCCACAAGCATGGTTTGAGAAATTCAGCAAGGTTGTACAGGCCATTGGATTCTCCAGGAGCTCCGCAGATTCTTCATTATTTGTTCATCGACGTTCTTAAGGGATTGTGGTACTACTTGTTTACGTTGATGACATTATCATTATTGGGGATGATACAATTAGAATTGCCAAGGTGAAATCTCATCTCTCAAAACAATTTCACACCAAAGATTTGGGTACTCTTAAATACTTTTTGGGGATTGAGATTGCTAAGCAGAGAAAGTCTCTTCTCATAAATAAGAGGAAATACTGTTTGGATCTATTAAAAGAGTCAGGATTTCTTGGGTGTAAACCAGTTGACACTCCAATGGAACAAAATCTCAAGCTTTTCAACTTTACTGATGAGTTAGACATTATTATTCCAAATCCTGACATGTATCGAAGATTTGTTGGGAAACTTATATACTTGACTGTGACTCGATCGGATATATCTTTTGCAGTGAGTTTAGTCAGTCAGTTCATGCATACTCCAAGAAAGTCTCATCTTATAGCTGTTGAGCATATCTTGAGGTATTTGAAGAAGTCTCCTGGAAAGGGGCTCATCTATAGACTTACAACTATTCCCTCAGCATACACTGATGCAGATTAAGCTGGATCTCTTGATGATAGATGTTCCACCGGTGGCTATTGTACATATTTTGGTGGAAATCTAATTACATGGCAAGCCAAGAAACAAACGGTTGCAACCCGTTCCTCAGCTGAAGTAGAATATAGAGCTATGGCTTTAGCTATTTCTGAGTTGACTTGGCTTGAACGCCTTCTATCTGAACTCGGTGTTCGGTTACCTAATCCTTCAGCTCTCTACTGTGATAATAAGGCTGTCATTCATATTGTCGAGAATTCAGTCTTCCATGAAAGAAGCAAGCACGTAGAGGTGGACTGTCATTTTATACATGAAAAGGTTCAACAGAGGAAAATCCAGCTGCAGCATGTATCAGCTGGTGATCAAACTGCAGATATCTTCACAAAAGTCTTATCTCGACCTCTTCATTGTCGTTTCACCTCCAAACTGGGCTTATTAGACATATATGCTCCAGTTTGCGGGAGAGTGTAAAACACAAATATAACATCACCTTCATATATATACCAAAGTGCTTCATATCTAGGTTTAGTGTGTGTGCGACCTGTCTCCTTTCTCCCTTTCTTTCTTTTCCAACGCACATCCACCGTTGCTGCCCTTGCCGACACCGTCTCAGGCCATCTCGTCCATCTTCCTCACCATCTTCCTCACGTAAGTTAACTTCTCAATAGTTACAATACACGCATGATGATCAACAATACATCCAATTTCGCTTCAACACTTCCAATCCACTATACTGTGCATTCCAGAGCTTCAAAAAATCTTTGAAGCGTCTTGATCATTAATTCACTCTTCTATCGTCATTCTTCAATAAAAACAAAAGTTTCGACTGTACCATGTTCTAAAAATGAAAATGAAACTAATACAATTAAATAGACTATAAAACTGAAACAAATCGTAGGTTTAAAACCGTAAAATAATGTGTGTTTTCACACATCATCCTGATACTGTGTTAGTTGCTGAACCTACTTGCAGAGTCAATTCAGCATTAATCCCTTATCTTATGTTTTCTAATCATGTTAGATGCGATTAAAATATATTTTCTTATATCGAATAGGCGAGATAAGATTGTTGCGTTAGGTGGAATTATTGCAGTGGCCTTGTCGTTTATTATGTTCTTGGGAAAGTTTGTTCATTAAAGGATCTTATATGACTTGTGACTTATATTTCGAACATATAAAAGATGACCATATACTGTTATATCATTTAATTAACATGTGAGGTACTTGTTCACTTACAACCTTTTTCCTATAATTGAAAAAATGGCAGATGTAAGGGTGGTGGTGGTGTTTGATGCAATGGGATCGGGGCTTCCTACACACAAATATTTTATGGGGTACGCTTTAGAAGTCATTTTATTGGGTATGCTCTTCAATCATTTTATGGGGTAGGTTATGTAGAAGTCTGTTTCTTTTTCAAATCAAACTTGATTACGAACTTGTCTAGTCTTTGATCCCTGGAGCTATTGGCGTACTGGATCATTTTTTTATATTTTGTTATTTTACCTTTTTAACTTTGCCAATGTATATTAAATATTTCTGTAGTCGTTGGCACGAAAAAATGAAGACTTCTATGAAATGATATTGTCTGGGGAACAAAGCTAGTGATAATCATTTAGTAATGTCTTTGTACTAGTAGTAAAAAAAAAAAAAAACAGTCATTCCATCATTCGTTCTATAAATTCGTTTTCTGAACGAATGAGTGACTTTTAACATTCGTTTTCCGAGCGAATGATGGAGTGACTTTTTTTTACTATAAGTATAAAGTCTGAAGACCTTTTCATTGGCTTGCTAGACTACTATTAAAGTGCTCAAGTCCACTTTTTCTCCGCTCATTCAATATCATAGATAAATTAGGCAAAGTCCCTGAGTTGAACGAAGGATGATGGAGTAAGGATTTTTAAGGTACGTCAACTTAATGGGAGGAGCAAGAGTGATAAATTATTGAAATGATGAGTAAAATTAGATGCATCTGAAGAAATAAGGGAGGTATATCTGAGTGACATGAAGGTTAACGGGTATAAAAGGTTATTTGAAAGTTTTCGCACAATAAGAAAGGATTCCCTCAGATAGTAAATCAAAAAGATGGAATACAAAAATTGGAATCTTTATTCTGAACTTCTTCTGGTTTCTTGATCTTTGTTTGGCAATTCTTCCCCCGCTGAAACAAGGTATGTGCATCTTGTGAATTCTGGGAGGAGCATATTCCATTTCAATGCTCTAGTTGTCCAATTTAGTATCATCAAGAGTATCAATATTATGTCTGTTGCAGTGTGGAAGTCGTCTATGCTGGGGAAATGAGTGCTGACTTTTGGATAGAGCAGGAGGTCAGCGGCTCAAACTTAATCTATTTGGGAACTTTTTGTGTGTTTTATTGAAAGGAAGGGCAAGCAAATAAGGTTGGGGAAAGGGAATCTAGTGTGATGCTAGTAACCACTTAAATTAGATCTAATGGCTCACATTCTTCCATGGATTTGAAGATGATTTTTATTGGGTCAAAACAAAAACAAAAACCAAACTATCGAGGAACCCCATCTCCCTGGAAAGCCCTAGGATATCCTCAAATCGAATTGGATGTTTGGCGATTCTGATTTCAATTGATGTTCTTTGGGGTCAAAGTTTGTGTTTCCCATCAGATAATTGCTTGTGTCTTTGCGATGTTGAGGGTTGCGAGAGACTGAGAGGGCATGTATGCGGCATTGGGAAATCGCTAGTAACTCTAGTCACTATGTGAACAATAGCTTGCAGTTTTCATTCTCCTGATTCTATTGTTTCCTTCTACACAATGTAACATGGCCTTTTGGAGCTATGGGATTGAGGATTCTCAGGTCTTCAAGTCGTATGTGAGAATGTGACCTTTTTGCTTTTTCTTAGAGCAATTTCGTGCAACTTCTATCTGCATCCATGATCGATTTACTTGATGATTTTTCTTCCATGATAGAAGTCTGAGTCAGGATCAATGGGCTGTTCATAGCAGTGGAGATTTTTTAGGGCTTCCCAGTCATGTCCGACCATTGGGTTTCGTCAACCGTTGGTATTTTCTTTTCTTTTTTTGTTTTTTTTACCTAATAAAAATCATTAAATCGTGGTCCTTCAAATCCATAGGAGAATGTGAGCTGTTGGATCTAAATTAAGTGGTTACTAGCATCACACGAGCTTGTGTGATGCTAGCACTAGATTTCCTTTCCCAAATAAGATTTCACCACAAATTCATCCTCTAGTTTCTGCATATTGGGGAAAGAACCTTTTTGTTTTATTTTTTAAACAGTACATGCTGGATTGTAATCACATGCCCTTTAAGAACTAGATGAACTGGTGCTGTTGAGCACAACTGTCCACCTTGACCTCTGAGCGGAATTACGCAAAGTATTTTAAATATTGACATCCAAATCAGGGAAATATAAGACCATGGAATTTTGTTTTCTTGTCACATTGTATCTAGAATACCTCAGGCAGAAAAAAGTCAACTTTAGTTAAACGATATCAGTTTAATGTTGTAATCTTCATTTGTGCTCCGTGCACTGGGAATCAAGGCTGTGATGTTGTGCACTTCAAAAAGGAAAAAAAAGTTTTGCAGCAAAATTTTCTAGTCATATTATAGGATTACTTGGTATTGTTGCTTAAAACTGAAAAATTCAAAATCGGTAATGAAAATAGAAAACTAGTAGCGAAAACTAATATCATTTAATAAAAAATAATTTTGTTTAAAGGAGTCTTGAATCTTGTACTAAGATGAAATTGGAAACAAAAATAGAAATAGAAAATCATTTTTTTTTCTTTTTTTTCTTTTTCTGTCTCCATTTCATCTCTTTAAAAAAAAAGAAAACAAGAAAGAGAAAACAGAAGTAATAACAAGCAATTTTGTTTCATTAGCTAGTGATATAAAAACAGAAAATAAGAAACAATAGTGATACCAAACAGATCTAAGGTCTTTTTTTCTTTTCTTTTATGCAAGACGTCGTTTCGTTTCTTGGTCAATCAGCAACCAAAAAACATGGTTTCTAAATGCCGTGCTTTACGACTAAAAATTAGGATCGCATGATTTGCAGTTTTGTCGGCTAGAAAATTAGGATCGCCTAAGGAAATTGTATGTTTTTGGAAAAAACATACAATTTCCGAAACAGTGCGCCTGTCCTAAATTGTATGTTTTTGGAAAAAAAAAATTCAGATGTATGGTTTTGGAATTTTTTGTCGAGCTTTTGTATTTTTGTCTTAATTCCCCTAAATGAAAGCAGGTGGTGAATTTGAGGGAGGATGGATGCAGAAAAGTATGGGTCGTGACCTCTGATAATGATCAACAACATGGTGCTAATGGAGCGGTATTTCTCCTCTTGTTTTTTTTTTTTTTTAATTCTTTGTCATAGTTGAGTAGTTTTGGTTATCACTCTTACTATCAATTTCAGGGAGCAGTTGTTTGGAGTTGCAAGGCATTGGTTTATGAGGTATGTATCTTTTTTTGTTTTCTAATCTCAATAGTAGTTGCAGCAGGCTGTAACTACCGTTACTTTAGTAGCCCACGAGTCAAAATTGGTGTCAAAATAGATCTCGGAATGAAACTGTGACTGTAATACCCTGACTTTTAGACAACAGGGATGTCACCGTCGTGATCCAGCTGTCGTCAAACCGCAAGGCTTAGTACTTGATATCATACCTTGGAATACTTATGATTGACTCCTTGTAAATCTGATGTTGGTGGTCCCAAAACCTTTTATGCTTCTCCCCTGACTATTTCATCTCCTCATGCTTGTCTTAAGGTCGCTCCATATTTTCGTTGCGTTATTCTGATAAACATTTGGAAAAAATAACTAAAATGAGAGTTTGTCTCAATAACTATACTCCGATATGTAAAAACAATAAGCATAAACATGGCTGACATTAAAACATAAAAGTATATACGAATCGTAGAAATTTTGACATAAGAGCGGAAGCCATGAAACTATATCATAAAACACATCGATTGGAAAATCATACCTGAGGTTCTTTACTTAGCCTTGATAGAGTAGCGAGTGGTGTTAAACAATGAAACTTGATACTTTCACTTGGTCGAGGTCATGTCCCCTTGTATATTACTTGGTCGGGATATCTCCCCTTGGTTGACCATCTCACGTACACTACTTAGGAAAACAATACTTTGAAAGCATATCTTTTCGTATCAAATCATGCTTACTTTTAAAATAAATTTAAACGTTAAACTTGCTTACGGAAATAACCGAATTGAAAGTATCGTCCATATAGTTACCTTAATTATGTTTGTGTAGTTCTTGTCATAACTGATAGATCTCGCCCCACCTTAAACGTCAACTTCACTTGTCGTCGATCCCGTCGTGCTAGTTTAGACTACATCTCGTCCTTCTTTCTTTCTCTCACATAGAACTACTTTAGGTGTTTGTTATACCTCGCTCTTAACCCTGAACTCGCCCTATTTATAGAGGTTTCGTTGATTGACTTCTCACAGACGAGAGGACGACACGTGCCACTGAGGTGTCGCGCTTCTGTAAACAGCCTGACATGCAACGGCTTTATCACAGGCGTTTGACGATGAGAGGACGACACGTGTGGCTGAGATGTCACGCTCTCGTTCACAGCTTGACATGCAACAGTCTTGAAATAGGCGGCGTCGATGAAAGGACGACACGCGTTGTTCATGTGTCAGTTTCTTACCATGCAAGTGATTAGTCATCATATCGTGCTTTCTTGGCTTGAGACACGGGCCTTGAAGTGTCGTTTGCATAGTTGAGTCATCTTAGGTTATGTGCCCGTTGATATCGACGTGCTATGAGCGAACATCGTCGTGCTAGCTTACCTTGATTTTTGACACTTGATATTTTCATGAGCATTTCAACCAACATATGCTATTAGCATAAAGTGTCTTGCTTACATTGAGGTCCTAGTCCCATAATGGTGATTGATGATACATCATCCTCAAAACTTAAGGCATGGTTATGTCATTGGTCGCTTTCTTTCATGTCATTATTCCCAAGAACTTAGTTCATGTTGCGACCTTAGTAAAATACTTGGGGTATTACAGTGACTTAAAAGACTCTGAATGCCAAGTGGAAAGGTGTGGCTTTACTGCAACTTATCTCAATCCTGATCTATATTTGGAATAAAAAGTAGCTACACCTTGCCACATCTTCCCAAAAAAAAAAAAGTGCCATATTGAAAAAGTTCTCAAGGGCTTAAAATTTTTCCTGCTATGGAAGAATTCCATAAAATTACAGTTGAAAAGTTAATCTAACACAAAAGATTAAAAAAATATATGAAAAATAGTTGGGCATGATGTTCTACGGCATGTTTAAGTTTTAACGAGTAGAATTGTCCTTATTAAGTCAAGGAAAATGATAAGGAGGTAAAGTTTGTTAAAAATGGGATTGTTGGTGCCTAAAATATATCGAACACTGAAGTTACATTTTTCTAATCTACGTCAACTTGTCAAAGTACATTTTATTTTCAAGTTGTGGAAATGAGTGTATTCATTTTAAAATCATAGTTTGGCTTGCTCTAACTTCCACAGAAGAAGAGATCTTGAAGCAACATATTGGAAAAGCTATATATGGAAGTAACCAATTAACAGAAATAAAATTAACAAGGAAATCAATACATGAGGAAATCCCAATATGTCCACAGGCTCAACAGCTTCAAAGATTTACATTGAAAACAATAGCTAAGTGATGTCGTTTCACAATAGCTGATGATATCGATTTTATTTATTCGTTGCCTTAGTTTATTGCCAATTTTGCAAGTAATCACGTCAAGAGAAAATTCATTCTGTGTAAGTGCAATACAATAGCAAAACTACGAAGATTTTTCCTTAGTGGTCCTAAATCTTTTTAACATCTCGTCCATTGAAAAATAGATTTTACAATGCGTGCAAGACCTGGCTAAAATGCCCTAGCTCTTATACAAGCAGACAAGTTAAAAATGGCCCTCAGGCATGAAGCTTTTTAATGTCGCTCCACTATACAAACATTTTATTTTATTTTTTTTGAAACCCGAAGAATCCTCATCTTACTGTTGGCTTCTGCGAAAACTTTTCCTTAAGATATGATAGAATGCTCATTGCCAGCTGATGGCTCCATCATTTTTCTGATTAATAGTTGTGTAATGAATGACCGCTTTTCGAAACTAGCATTTATTCATTGTTTTCATTTTCTTGACCTAACTTGATTTAATGTCGATCTGCTAAATGTGTTTCCTTCCATAAGCTATTCCGCATTTGGAGACTCCTTCACGATACCCTTTCTTCTTTTTTCCCTTTGCACTTGTCTGTGATGCCTCTCTTACCATCATATGTAGATTAACACTTTGAAGAAAGAATTGGATGAGATGAGTCAACGAGAAAGGTATGTTTATTCTTCTGCTTGCCATTATTTTTGCATACCAGTTAGGATGACACTGCATGGAAATTAGTTCGTTTTGGGGGTATGACTACTAACTAGTGCATGACTGTTGATTTTTAGTAGGACAACACAAGAAAACATTTAATGCCTTAGTCGAAACTTATTCCTGTATAGTTCTTCTCTTGTTCTTGACTTTAATTCTTCATCCTCTGGCAGAACCTTTGTGTATTTTCCTTGAGCATGCTGTTTCAATGAATAAGTTGTCCAACTTTCTGAATGCATTCCATTTGTGTAATGTATCTGTAGATCAAGCATTGCCACACCTAGCTTGGTTCAACCTAGTGGCCAGCTACACTTATAATCAAACAGTGGCTCATGAGTCATGCCAATGAGAATTTGGGATTTGCACAAGTCAACCATACACCAAAACAATTGAATAAAAAACGATATTATGATATACTAATAAATGTTCTAGATTAAATCCCAAACACTTAATCTTTGAGGAGTTAAAAAATAACTTGTGATGGAAAATGTTCAAGGAGTTTCTGACTCACCTTTTGCTCATGGATGCCATTATTTGCAAATCTGTGTCATTGTCAACTTAGTTGTGTGTAGAGAAATCGATTCTATCAAAAACCGGAGATGATAGTAGAATGTTCAATTATGTATCTTTTTAACACTCACCCTCACAAGAATGTCCTTCGTGGACTTGAACATGGATAACTCTGCGCTAACCTACCATGATCAAGAACTATGCATGCATAGTTTGTTGTTTCTTGTAGTTTTAAAGTGATTTTTTTTTTTTTGTGTGTGTGTGATCAATTGGTTATTCAGTAGTTCTACTACTGCAGTGTGAAAAATTGTATGCAGTCTCCTGCTTGATATGGGGTGCGTGCCCAAATTAATCCCCTTAAAAATATGATAGTATAGCAATGAGGGGTATCCTTCCCACGAGGAAAGGTGAAACAATTGTTTTGAGCAGGTTATCATAAATACAAATTATTTAAAAGAGGAGGATTGAATACAAAAATAAACTAGGTGGCCTAATATTCTAAAACTAAGAAATAATAGTAAAGATAGCTAAGGCTGGTAACGATGAAAAACAGATAGAAAAACTATGTTATTTTCTCAAGAGATATTATGGATCAATCACGGATAATATAGATTTGATATATGATTGAGTATTGGAACGACTAATTGAAAACAATTAAGTTTATCTTACTTTTCCTAAATCATTCAGATGTATAGAACATTATAAGTGAAACTTATCAAAGAGACTAATTAAACTAATAAAAAATATAATTCAACTGATCTGGGTTATGGTATGTATAGCAAGACTCAATATATTCCTTTGGTTCAAATTATAGCCAAAGTTTAGTAATTTTCTTCAATCCGTGCTCAATCTTAATAATTAAATTAACAAATGTTTTGACTTATCTACTCTTCGCCACCAAACATGAGTAATAAAAATTTAGCAATTCATGTCATAGATCTTAATCCAGGTGGCCAATCTATCCTAAGATCATCACATATATAAATATGCGTAGATCCTGGATGAAAATCATTATAGCATAATCATTAAAATCTCAGAACTCATGGTCCTTAATCTCTAGATCCAATCACTTGGTTTTACTACATAAAACTACTCACTAATTACAATGATCACACAATCAAAGCAAAATGATCCATAGAATCAATAGAAATCGAGAGAATGAGATATTTCACTTTGATGATCGAAAGACAACGATTGAAAAAACGAGAAATGATTGAAACAAGGGTCCGAAACAAAGTCTATCTCCTATCCGAAGATGAACGAACATTAGATCTAATCTAGGATTGAAACCCTAAACTAATGAAACCCTAAACCTGTTGTAGTATACATGTATTTTCCTATTTATATATGGGAAAAACAGGGTTGGGTTATGCCTGGTTCCAGAATAAGCCCCAACGTTATACGGGTTAAAGGGGCAGCAGCAGCATCCCCTAAACGATAGTGTTTTCTGCTGAAAAAAAGGGAAAAAAAATCAAAACAAACATTCAAACTAGGGAAAAGAACGACACGGGCCGAAACACCTTTGTGAAAAATGGCATACTATTCAACCACTTCTTCCCAATGATCGATCCGTTTTACTATCAAGATTTACCCAAAATCATTCAGCAATGGGTTATTTTTCAAACTTTCGATTTCATCTAATTTTTCTCCTTTATCAAATTTCTAGATAATTTTATTGGGTTTTGATTCTTGTTCTTTGTGGTTGTACATCAAATTCATTGTTTTCAATCCCCTTTTGCTTTCAATTATATGATTATCTAAAGTCTTATCGAGAAGAAAATGATGGCATTTGGAGGATTGTTTTTTTGTTGTTCTGGTATATAGTTAGGGTATACAAGAACGGATCTGTTTTCAAGCATGAAACACTATCATTTAAGAGACTATTCCTGCTCATATGCAGCGGCTGTTGCTGCTCTTTAATCCGATATATATATATAGGAAAAACGGGATTGATTTTAAATCAGCCTGAAAGCTTATTTTAACAATAGACATAGGTCGTGCCACTTCAAGCACGGGCCGTGTCAGCCCCGACGTACCCTATATGTACATATGGTTGATGATAATAGGTTAACGTTGGCTGCTAGCCAACGCCCGCCTAAAAAGGAATCGGACGAAATTTAAAATTTTTTTATAACTCGTCCGCTTTTATTTTAGGCGGATGATTTAAAATTTGAAAATAGTCCATCCTTTTTTTAGGCGGATGATTTATAAAATTTTCAAATTTCATTCTTTTCTTTTTCTTTTAAAACGGATGTTGGCTACATCCAACATTGGTCCCAAATTGACGGGTTAGTGTGAGCTTATCCATGCAGTTATGCACTCCATTCATCGGTCGGAATGCTTGGTCTCAATTCGGGAGGAAGAATGGTCTAATGCGAGGGATGGAAGTGGTTGATACAGGAGCTGCTTTAAGTGTTCCAGTGGGTAGCCCTTATATATTTTTTTAAGCACGACTATTAGATCTTGGATGGCTCACCAAGTGTTGGGTGTTTTTGTGATGGATATCTGTCCTTTCCCTGATATAAATATTCATGCTTAATTAGTGCTAAAATATGGAACAGTGAAGGCATGGAACAGTTACTAAATAATTCATTGACTTTATAGTAGGCAGTTGTGTTTTATATGCTGTGTCCTTTCATGAGTGATTGCAGAATGTTTGGTAAAAGGGTTCATTATGATGGAATATGAATGTAGATGTTCCCATGATTGCATCACAGATCTAATTCCGTGGGAGTTGGATTGCTGAAGAATACTCTTCCGCCTGAACTCGTTGATGTCTTTAGAGATATGAGGAAGCAGCTATTGGAACAAGAGTCAAAAAAGCCAAGAAGTGTCAAAGGGTAACCACTTCTTTGACCTGGTATGTTACCTTCACTGTGAAACTACTTGTTATAAACTTGGTTTGTTTCGATATGGCTTGGTTTGTAACTCTTGTTGCTCCAATGTTCTGATCTGAGGTGTCACCTTTATGTGTCCTTGAGCTTGAGATGATAGTGCTTAATATCTTAAATATTAACTACCTCAACAAATATGCTATGGCTATGAACAATATCCTATGGTTATCAGTGACAATCTTATATATATCTTACCTACGTCTCAAAATATAGGGAGCACTTGCATCTTCGGGTTGTCCCAATGTTTTTTTTAAACATTCTTTTTTTGGCTAAATTTTTATCATAAAAATATCAAATCATCATTATTTGTTATTGTACACTTCATTAACTCCTCTCTCAGCCACAAAAAAATAACTTTCTTTACAAAATTTTACAAAAATTCAACACATATAGACCTGCATGTCAAGTTAAACCGTTATCTATATTTCTTGATGGAGAGAATAAAACTTGATAAGGTAGAAGAATGGTTCGAACCTTTAGTTGAAGGCTGAATAGAGTTTAACTAAAGGATAGACCCTTTCTTTTTGGGTCATGTTTGTATGCCTTGAAATAGTTCTGTACAGATTTTGGTTCGATATTGTTTGAATCATTTTGAATAATATTCGTGGACTGTTGAGTTGTGTTGCTTCAATTATATCATGAGACGCTTACATGTCATGGACTTATGTTCCAGTATTTGTCCTGCATCGATTTGCTTGAGTCATGCAATGCTGTTCTTTTGTCGAAATGCCCTTCTTGAATTATGTGCACATGATATTTACTATGAGGGGTACCTCAATAAATCATGTATCCTCTTATGTATAAGCAGGTCATGGCTAGAGGACACAATCAATTAAATTGTTCGCTGCTGCAGTTCGGGAGATCAGCTCTGACCTAATGCCCTCTTTGTTGCCGCTGTTTAACCTGTGTTCCAATGATCGAAGTTGAATCTCATCTGCAATGAAATTCCAGAAAGACTTCTTGTTTATTCAACCGTGCTATCTAACTTCTCCTTATCTCAATGATCAAGCATGATAGTTGTTATGCTGATCATGGACTCTGTTTGTGGAAGAAATCCAGTGGGAAAAGATCGCAAAGTACATGTAAATTGAGCCAGATACAATCGTTCTGCTCGTGTGCGCACTTTGGACCTTGTAAATGAAGCTCCTGATGAGAAATGAGCTAAAAAAAATTACTGTTGTTTCGGATGAGTTGTGCTCAACTTGTAGTTGCGAAACCCCCCTTGCCCTCGTCAGATTTTCTTGAGAAAATTCCCCCCTCGAAGAGCGGAATAATGAAGTAATGGGTAGGGGAGTTGAAGCGACTATGTGACGTTAGTATTCCAATGATGCCGTGGGTATCTTATGTAGAGTCTTCCTTTACATACTAGCAACGTGCATGTGGACAGTGGAGGTGTCAGAAATTACAGTCAGTGAGAACGATCATGTATTGACATTTAAAGTTTGTCAATTTTTTTTGGGTTTAAAAACATGTGGAGTAACATTATTTAATTAAAACAGTCTAAACTATAACAAAGGGGAAAAAAATCAATGAGCAAAACAAGACTTGCAACATAGGAGAAATTTAATTTCGAGAGCAGAAAAGGTAGAATTAACTTTTCTTTAACTTAAATAACTTAAGTAAAAAGATCTTATGTAGAGAGCATTAATTATAGATCAAAGAGTATAAATCGTGTCTTAGAAGTTTGATGAAGAAACGATTGTAATGAAGTGTTAATGTTAGCCAACACAAATCAACATTTTGAAAATATAAAATGAACCCAGGAAGTGTGAACATGTGTTTACCAAAGTTGCCATCATACCAGACACCTAAGCTAGAAAGACTATGAAATTCTTTCACTATATTGTTTTCATCCTATATAAATTATAAATTGGCAAGATTTTTGGATTCAAAAATCCGAAATATCATCATTTTACATCACATCATTTTCTCAATCATTATTTTTTCGTTCTCTTCCCACTCACAGCCCTCATTGTTTTCTTCTACATTACAAGGGGCATTTTGGTGCATATCCATAAAGATTGCTTAATAATCATGACATATTAATTCTTCGTAATTTATCTGAAACGAAATGAATATTTTTTTACATACTTTCTACTTTTCTGAAATCTAGCGAGAGCGGCCCATCCCACTGGGGACTCTCTAGCTCTGTCATTGTATATAGATTTAATTTGATTTTTTGTTATCATTTTTTTTCCTTCTTATCATCAATTGAGAATAACTTCTTGAATTAAGGTTTTTGGTGTGCATTGTAGTAGGGGCTCCAAACTACACCTCATTAAAAATATTGCTAATATAATATGGCAATGAAGGATCGTTCTCACGAGGGACAGTGATTCAAATATGTTTTCACTAAATAAATTAAAGTGGAAAAAATTCCTAACAATGAGGTGGTTGTAAGGAATCACTAGAAATGAATTCAACCAATTAATTAATTAAATAATGGAAATAAGTCAATGAAAAAAAAAGGTTTTGATCTATATGAATGTAGTATAGAACATATAAATTCATTAGTTAGTGGATCAATTATGAATATGAAAATATATTTGTATTGTATTTTGGATAGATTAGCTACAACACATAAAAAAGATGATATGTATTCTTCCATAAGATATTAATGATAATTAGAAGAGAGTTATTAACATTAATGTGAAAACCATGAAAAGTAACCACAAGATTGATGGAAAAAGAGAATTCCTATACAATCTAATCCATTTGTATCATAATATATTAATGATTATTCATATAATAGAGATTATATCTTTTTCATCATTAATATATCTTTACTTTAGATATATTAAAGAGATAAATCCAAGCATAACCCTAACTGATCAATCTAGAGAATGACATGAAAAATCATGGGAATAAAAGTATGATCATATGAATACCAAAATAATTGCAATAACCATGAAAATTAAGAACAAAGTCTCATGATCCACATCACTAGATCGGCTATATGACTCCACTAGCTAATCTAGCTACAATCATGGCTACAACGAAACCAACAACACAAGATTGAACAATTGAACCCATCAAACCATGAAGATGATATGATGATCAATGATCCTTTCCGTTGCGCACGTCGTCTTTCATCTCTAATGAGTCGATCGTCTTTTTCTAGATCTAGATCTAGTTTTTGTAGAGAGAAATAAGAGTCTCTGAACAAAATTAGAGTTAAAAAGAATGAAAGTCTCTCTCTAATCTGATAAAATAGCCCCCTATTTATAATAAAATAAATAAAATCTAAAAAATAAATGAAAATCTTAAAAATCTGGATAAAAATCTCGTGCGAAAAAATTGTGTCATGATCGTGACAGCTTTCATTGGTTCAGGGGCTGTTTTCTTCACAGGCGTGAATAGCTGAGCATGGCCATGAACATGTCTACTAATTCATCCTCGAATTCCCTTGAGTTATATGACCTCCAAGACATCTTTCATCGCCATGAACACGTCTATAAATCGCGTTTTAATTATCAAATGCACTAAGCACATTCGTTTAAGCTCAAACTCGTCGTTGGTATGCAAAATCATCATTCATGCACAATAATCTTCACAGAACATCTTTCATCATCTTTGAATTGACTCACAATGTGAATTAATGCTCAAATTGTCATCAAATAATGGTATCTCCATAATAAAAAAATAAAAATGATAGTACCACATCGTTATCAATTAAATATAACTAATGGCTAAGAAACGACAAAAAAGAAATTTAAAACAAATGAAATAACACAAGAAAAAGTGAGTATTTCTAGACTCATCAAACTCCTTCATGCTAAACCTTTGTTGGTCCATAAGCAAAGACAAAAAAGAAAAAGAAAACCTCAAACAAAACATTTCAAAACTCTAATAACAAGCAATTAAGTGTCATAGCTCTCGTTTCTCTCCAAGTCAGTTCATCGTTCCCCCTCGACGCACTTTCATGAAACCATCCTAATATCACAAAGTCATTATCTAATCAAAGAACCTCTCACCATTCCCAAATCATCGTGAGGATCATATCATGATGCTCATAAGCATGGAACCGGATAAGTGTTGACGTATATAATCTAATAAGCCTAATCACGAACTAAGCCACATACACCCATTTCATTCCCCAAGAAACAATGTGCATACAAAATCCAAATTTGCCTTAACATTGAATATAAAGATAGGATAAAAGGAGGTTGGTTTTTTGGTTTTGTGAAGCTTCGTGAAAAAGGGTAGGAAATAATGACAAGTCAAGTGATGGCCCTTCTCTCGTTCTTATTTCCCTTCCAAAGCACTGTGCTTGGAAAACAAACAATACAAACTCATACAAAAGTAATAACTCACGAAATTCATCCTTCTTTAAAGTACAAAACTTTATTCAACATGTTTTTTTACATCAAATACGCACTTTAGAACACTTTTGCAACACTTTGAGCACTTTGCACCACTGCCCCATGTACAACGTCACATATAATCCCTTTACAATTTCACATGTCTAGCACATCCTAACAATCATCCTTGACTCCTAGATATAGCAAGGTTCAAAAAAGGTTCTTTGTGGAGTTTAAACATATGTAAGAATATAGCACAAATCAATCTCCAATAAAATATGTCAATGAGTAGCAATCCAAACAAGTGTACGATGAATCAAAGGGATAGTAATAGGAATTAAGATGTCGTTAAAAGGATGGTCTATAGGCTATGCCGACAAAGAGTGATAAATATATGATTTTTGATGTAGATACTATTCCGTTTCAGCTCGGATGTATAAAATTAGTCATGATCTAACTGTTTACTTTATAAAAATCTAGCCTAACCGTTCCACTCACATCCTTTGTTTAATTTCATTCCCCCCATGTACGTTTGCTAAGGAATCTACTTCGGATGAAATCCCGCTATGCAATCGAGTTGGTTTTCATCTTTGGCCATCATAATTTCTTGAATAACACTATCTCACTTGATCGTTTCAAGTTCAAACATCAAATAAGACTCAAAAGTTTCTCTCTTTTTTTTTTTCAATATTTTTCAAATTTTTTAAATTCTGTGACTCAAAATGACACAAACAAAACTAAGAATCAATAGACACTACTAACACTAAAAGAAAACGTGAAAATTGACTCAAAATAACAAGGACATATCACTAAAACCACCTCTCCCAAGTTAAATTCTGCATTGTCCTCAATATATAAACAATAAAGCACGAAAGGCTAAAAAATTTATTTAGAGTCATTGCGGGGGTGACCCATCATGGCCCTGGCTAGTACTCCTATTGGTCAAATCGAGCATCATCTCTTCCATCCTCCTCGTACGATTATCAAACCTTTAAAGCATATTTATCATTTGATTCAACACATACCCGTGCCTTTGTGTCTCCTCTCCGATGCCTTGGATGTCAACCTCCTTGCGCTCCAAGATAGCTCGCATGGAAGTGGATTCTTCATCAGGCACATCATTATCATGACCATTGTCATGCTCCCCATGTTCCATTACAAGTGGTGGAATGTCTTGAACTTCTCCTTCAACATCTTCGCCTTGGTCATGAACTTTTTCTTCTTATGATGGTTGTGGCTGCGGTTGAGGTGGCGACTCTTGTGGAACTTGAGGTTGTTGTAGAGCATAGGCACGGGCGGTGGAATATCCCTCCTTGATAAGCCTCAATTCTCGGGCTTCTTGAGTGAAGTCCTCTCATAAACCAGAAGCAAAAGCTTAGCCTTATTAGAATCACGCTGAGAACACCAATAAGTGCCTTTTAATTCTTTGTTCGGCTTAGCCACACACATAGATCTCAGTGTCACCTTATCTATCCATAACTTTTTCTTTGCCTTTATTTTTGAATCATCAAGGTTCCAAAATTCCAAAAGAGGCATCATCATACCTTCACAACGAATCTCTCCCTCGGCTCTTGTAGCAACTTCCTTCCAATTACAAACCATGAAGACAATATTGTTGATTTTCCTTCCTCATGCTCCCTCACTATGATCTCTTCCAAAGATAGTTTGACCATTTGTCGATGATTCAATAAAAAATAAGGATTGTGGAATTGAATGGACTTCGTCATCTTAATGGGAAATTTTCTTGTCCCATGAGTAGCTTCCAAAATCAATCTATGCCTTCAAGGAACTCGGTCGAATAAGTACGCACCTTTATTCTCCATGTCATAATGCCTACATATCTCCTTCATGGTGATTGTTCTCGGTTTGTTGGCAAGATAAAACTTGATCACTCCTCTTTCTACATCACTATCCGAAAGGTCTTGCGACATATATATGAAAGAGTATAGAATACTGAACTGATGGATTTAGCGAATTACATGGTCTAAAAAGTCTTTGATAAGTTTCTTTTGTTGAGAATCTCAGAAAAGAGTTATGGAAAGTAAAACAGTGGCATATCCGAGATGTCAAGCTCTACGGAACTCAAAATCTACAACATAACATGTGGAAGAGAGCCCAAGATTGTAACATGAGAAACTCCTATCCAAAGCGTTTGAACAACCATTCAATATCATCATACAAATCAACATTACTCAAAGTATTCAGATCCAACCACATAGAACACTCAACACCTCTATCTTCCAATGCCTTCTGCTGGTCCCTTAATGCATTATCAATGAACTCTACCTTTGATGGCATCGATTCAAGAGAAATCCCATTCTTCGTCTTTGGTGGTGCTTCCTTCTCTTTCTCCTATCCCTTCTTTTTTCCTTTATACTTCCCCTTCAAAACTTCTCTGCCCCTTTTCATGGTTGAAAGACTCCTTGGACTCAAAAGCTTGAATCCACTTCAAACACTTTCAAGGATGATTTCTCTACCTTTGGGAATAGATATTTCATTGATTCCAAGCCTCCTCCAGGTGCACTTTGATTGGGGTTTGAGGATTTGGGTTAGGGTTTTATAGACTGTAGTGATGATGGAGAATTTGGGATGAGTTGGATATGGGATTTGATTTAATAGTAGAGTTTTTATGGTGAATGATATGATTGAAATATGTTTTTAAAGATTAATGTGGAAGATTTGGGGTTTGATTTGAGAAAGTTTTAGAGAAACTCATGTCCGGGTGAAGATGGATTGTGTTTGAGTGAAGAAATCTTGATTTTGTGATGGATATAGGGTGTCACAGTCGTGAAAAGGGGTTTCATGACCTTGAAAGACTCTACTAGTTTCAGGTGCTTGAACACAACGATCATTAGGGCGTCACGGTCATGACACAGGAGTTCACGGTTGTAAACTGGACAGGTCATGAGCGTGAAGCATTGCTTTGCTTCCCTTCTTTTTTCCTTTGTTTGTTTCATGTTCATGAAAGTGATTCTCATGGTCATAAAGACTCCACTGCCTTTGAACGTCACATATTGATGTTTTTCATGGGCATGAAATGTCTAATCATGCCCATGACATATATCATGAATTTCGAATTGATTCACCTTCACTCCAAAGACTATTTGAAGTATTCTTCACATCGTTTCATGCTGAAAACATGATTTAAACACAGTAGATGATTTTTCCAATGAAAATGAAATGCAAAATGGAAACATAAACAAAAATAGAAAATAGATTGTGTTGCCTCCCAATAAGTGCCTTTATTTAATGTTGTTGACTCGACCATTGTCAAGCTTTATCAAGCTTGGTTAGAGACTTCAAATTCCTATTCAATAATCCATTGCACTTCATGTCCTACATAAAACAGCTTCAAATGATGTCCATTCACCTTAAACAATTTTTCTATATCATTACTTCTAATCTCAATGGTGCCATGATCACCAAACTATCTCAAAAGATCCGTCCCATTTAGAGCATAACTTTCCTGGAACAAACTCCACACAAGAGTTATAAGGCAAATTTTATCACCAAATTTGAAATTCTTCCTAGAAATCATTTTGTCATGGAAAAGCTTCGGTTTCTCTTTCTAGATCCTACCGTTTTCATAGGCATCATTCCTAATTTCTTCAAGTTCTTGTAATTATAATTTTCTATTATTTGTAACTTTTTTACAATAAAAGTTATATTGTTTGACTACACAATACCCTTTGTGTTCTATCTTAACTGGTAAGTGACATGCTTTTCCAAACAATAGTCTATAAGGAGACATGCCAGTCGGAGTTTTTTAAGTGATTCTATAGGCCCATAGTGCTTCTCCTAAATGAAGCCTCCAATATTTTTTAGAGGGATTAACTACTTTTTCAAGTATCGATTTAAATCTCTATTTGACATTTCTAATTGTCCACTCGTTTATGGGTGATACGCTGTAGCTATCCGATGACTAACATGGTATTTTCAAGTAATGCATCAACAACTCTGTTACAAAAGTGTGTTCCTCTATCAATAATTATCACTCAAGGAACTCCAAACGTATTAAAAATTTGGTCTCTAACAAAGTTAACAACTTTAGCATCAACAGTTTTTGTTGCACATGCTTCAACTCATTTAGGTACATAGTCAACACCAACTAAGATATTTACATGCCAAGAAGATTGAAATGGTTCCATAAAATCCATACCCCAAACATAAAAAATCTCATAAACATATATAAAAAAAAGAGGCATTTCATTTTTCTGAGCTATATTTTCGATTCTTTGGCATTGTTCACATGACTTAATAAAAATATAGGAATCTCTACTCAAAGTCGACCAAAATAAACCATATTCTAAAACTTTATGGGTAGTTCTTTTAGGTCCAAAGTGGCCTCCGTATTCATAGGTAGGACAATAATAAAGAACCGGTTAAATTTCATGATGAGGCGTACCTTTTTTTTTATTATAACATCATCAGAACAATATTTCATCAAATGAGGATCTTTCCATATGATAGTGTTTTGCATCACTTCTAATGTTAACTTTTTGATGTCTATTCAATTCCCTTGATAATTTATTGGTTACTAAATAGTTAGCTATATCAACATACCAAGGCATAATACCATGCGAAGCAAGTAAATACTCATAAAAAAAAAGATTAGATAAAGGAAGAACTTCCCCTTCTCGAACGATACGACTAAAGTGATCAACTACATAGTTTTTGGCTCCCTTCTTGTCTTGTATCTCCACATCAAACTCTTGCAATAATAAATCCAACGAAGTAGTCTTGGTTTAGACTCCTTCTTCTTCATCAAATATTTAAGAGGTGTATGATCAATAAATACAATGACTTTAGTTCCAAGTATATAAGAATGAAATTTTTCTAATGCAAACAGACATGTATAAAGTTTCTTTTCTTTTGTTGTGTAATTACATTGGATTGTATCCAACATATGAGAGGCATAAAATAAAACATGAGGTTCATATGCTACTCGTTGTCCTAAAACTTCTTCTACTGCTTGATAACTATCATCACACAAAAGTTCAAATAATAGGTCCTAATTAGGAGGTTGAATTATTGGTGTTGTCACAAGACTATCTTACATAATATTAAAAGCTTCCTTACATTTGTCATCAAACATAAATTCCATATCTTTTTGTACAAGTCTACACATTGGTTGAGCAATTCTGGAGAAATCTTTCACAAACTTTCTATAAAATCCAGCATGGCCAAAGAAACTCTTACCTCTCTTATCGTAGAAGGATAAGAAGAGTTTTGATAATTTCTACCTTTACTTTGTCAACCTTAAGATCTTTAGATGATACCACATATCCCAAGACAATACCTTGTTCTAGCATAAAATGACATTTCTCATAGTTCACCATTATTATTCACTAATGGGCTTATCACTTTAGTTAAGGTGTAGAGTTGTTGTTTGATATAATTTGTTTCAACTCCCCCAACATTCCTTATTGCATGAGTTCTAGTGGCATAATGTTGTGATTTAGCAGCCTTCTTTTCAATCATTACTCTAGAATTAGTTGGTGTTTTTTTAACTAAAGCCCTCCCACTTGGAGCATCTACCAGGCCCTATCCAATGAGAGAAGTCCATCATAAAAATATTGTATCAGTAGAGTTCATTGATTTTATGGTGAGGACAGCTTCAACATAATTTCTTAAATATTTCCCAGTATTCAACAAAATTTTCTCAATTCATTTGTCTTATTCCACTTATGTCTTTTCTCAATGAAGAAGTTCTGGATGCTCAAAAGAATTTTTCAAGAAATACTTTTTGCATATCATCCCAAGTTGTATTACTAGATGGTGGAAGTTCATACAGCCAGTTCTTAGCTATCCTGTCCACACTTAATGGAAAAGCATATAATTTAACAGTGTCTCCCACAGTTCCATCAACTCTCATGGATTTACACACAACATGTAATTTTTTAATTTCACGGTGAGGATCTTCATAGGGTAATCCACGAAAAATTGGTATATAAACTAAGCTAGAAGTAAGTTTAAAGTTTTCACTCACTTTCGGGAACAAAATTGCTAGGAATGTGCAATCCCTTCAATTATATAGAAATTGATGAATAAAACTTTAGAGTAGGATATGCTCATGGTTGGTTACTGGGGTTGAGAACTAGGATAGTGAGTTGCAGTGTAGGAAGCTTGCAACAGGGCAGTAGACGATCACAGTTCCAAAGGCCAATGCGAATCACCTGGATCGAGACTACTACAAAGAGTTCTAGATAAGTACCAAGATTAAGGTAGGCAGCAAAAGACCATAAAACTGGTAGGATCTAAAATCAAAGTCTCAGGCTCAAGGCCAAGTCTCAATACAGGAGACTAGGTGTAGAAGAGTCGGCTTACAGCAAAGGAAAAAGCTCAATAGATTGGGGATGCAGCAGAGCTCATTAGTGATTGGATAAGGATTTGAGAAATGTTCATATCGAATATTTAAGGTTCAAAATCTGTATGATAATGAAGACTGTTATGAGAAAGCCTGCCAACAACACTGATGATCAATACAGAGGATAAAGAGATAGCTGTTAACGTCAAAATATTACAGTCAACAACACTGAGGATCAGTATGTCGAAACACTGCAAGGAGGCAAGTTCAAAGAACCTAAGTCTCAACTACAAATTAGTTCAGTAAGTCTACGATAAACCTAGTGCATACTAGGTAAGACAAGGCTACACTAAGGTACAAATAAATTTTTAAATAGCTTATTCACCCCCTTCCCTCTAGGCTATCTATGTAACTCTGAAAATTATGATTAGTATTAGAGCCTAACTTTCCAGACTTTAACAATTATTGAAAAGGAAAAGGTCTGATATTCTTCTTAATTTACTTGTAAAGAAGTTACTAACAGTTTATTTTGTAAAGAAAATATGGTTCCTCAAAAGCTACCTAAGTGTCCTAACAGTGGCAAATCACCTCCCTGCTCATTTGACAAGTTCAACCACTGGAGGCTCAGGATGCTGGCACATTTGGACTCCACAGATGAAAAAATGCAAGACATAGTCACAAATGACCCCTTTGTTTCAAAGATGAAAGACCATACTGATGCTTCCAAAGAGATAGACAAGCCCAAGTCCCAATGGAGAAGAGACGAATGGGATTTGGTGCTGCTAGACAGAAGGGAAAAAAACCAGATCTTCAAAGCCCTTGATGACGATATGTTTGAGATTGTGGTTCACATAAGTATAGCCAAAGAGGCTTGACATGCTCTACTACTCAGAAATGAAGGAACTAATGAGATAAGAGAGAACAAGAAGGATGTCCTCATGCAACAGTATGATTGGGTGACAATAAGGCAAAACAAAATCCTTATAAGCTTCTATGAGAGATTTAACATCTTGATCAACCGTAAATCAAGAAAAATCCAATCTGAAACTTGCATTTGATTATTCAGAGGACTCTTGTGATTTTTGTGACTTAGAAAACTTAGGGTTCCATTTTAAGTATTAAAATTGAGAGATTGTGAGTGCGTGATAGTTAAGAGAAATTTTAGAGAGAGTGTGTGTTTGCTGTACAATAATCGTTGTGCATGGGCCCCTATTTATAGTAAAATAAAATGCTTTGTATTAAATAGTGAAGTGATGGTGAGTTGTACATGGCTATAATCTCGTCATTGGAAAACAACACAATTATGATGTGATCATTTAATAAACAGTTCCATGTATGTTATTGAACATTACTGTAGTAAGGTAACTTTTCAATTCCTAGCAAACATTGCTGTTGTAAGGTTCATTGAGTCAAACTCATGATGTATAGAAATTGAGTGATAAGAAAACTCTAGTCTTATAATGTCCTAGTATGTACCAAGGTGGAGGGTGCTCTACTAAGAAAGTGAGCCTATAATGGGTATGCTGTAAGGTTGGTTCACTAAGGGATGTAGTAAGGCTGGTCCAAAGGAACTCAGTAATGTTGGAAACATTGAGGTCATGAGTAAAGAGACAGTAAGGGTTAGGTATATGGGCTTCTGTAGTAAGGAATGATTGATCCTAGACTATTTTTGGTTGACGAAGTTTACTGTAGCATGGCTAAGGACAGTAAGACTAAGGTTAACAGAAGGGTTCAGATGAAAGGAAGGTTGATCTTGAATTGCTTCTATGAGGTTACAGCAAGGCTAGGGACTACACAAGGGTTAAGATGAAGTCAGAAGCCACGGGTTACCTTTAGAAGCTTTGGCAGTTTACCATGGCTTGATGTTATAGTTGTCATGCTATAGCCGTTGATAGCTACTTCGCTTGACGAGCTAAGTAGAAACACTTTCTTGATTCATCCACATGTCAGCGTACTTCTCTATATCTACATCAACATAAGAAGTCATATTTTCTAGAAAGGAAGAGTTCAACAATGCCTACAAATTTGGGGTTGCCTATAAACATCGAGGCAATGCCCAAGATTTCATAACCTTTGAATTACTGAATCTCCTTTACTTTGAAAAGACAAGTGCAGTAAGGTTTTAAGTGAGCTGAGAAAGAAGTTGATAGCTGAAGATCTAAGTCAACTATTATAGGCAGTGTTAAATAGCACTAGTGTTAAATAGACGATTCCAAGAGGCTGTTCTGAGTCCTATTAAGGAGAAGGAAAGATCTTACAATTAGCTTGTATTGTAATTTACTCGTTGTAAAAGGATAAGTTGATTGTGAGCCTAAAACAATCACACTCTTGATTTATCACTATGATAATCAAGGGAAGACTAGAGTAAGGGATATAGTCGTATTTTAGCTATATACTCTAAGCTGTATTAAAACCTTTGTGTTTTTACTTTGTTGCTTTCATTACATTTAACCCTATTACTAATCAACTTCAACCAACAATAAGGTAAAAGGAACTCATTTTACTATAGTAAGGTTCCGTATTACAGTAAGCTAGGAACAACACTACTGTATAACTGACCTTTGTTACTTTGACAATAAAGCTCGAAAAGAGAGACTATTTACCCCCATTCCTATCTCACATCAAGCTATCTCGAAACTTTCAATTAGTACCAATGCCAACTTTTCTAGGCCTAATGGCTTTTGGAAAGGAACTTCGCTTTATCTTAGCTTGCAAAGAAGTTATTGATATGAGTTTTAAGCATGCTAGGTTCAAGTAAAATATTCATCCCCTATGATGCTCATCCTCCACTATTGAACGATCACAAGTTAAATCATTGGAAAACCAGAATGATGTTTCATTGTGACCAAGCCGATGAGAGAATAAGAAGGATTATCCTTGAAGGGAGATTCATCCCTATGGGTTCTGTGGATCCAAATGATAGGGGGAAACTTGTCCCCAAAGAGGAAAAGGACTTCTCTGAAGAGGACACGAAAATCATTCTGGTTTGACAGATGTGTCTAAGGGATTATTGTGAAATCCCTAGGCAGTGCTATGCTTGAACTAGTAATACATTGCAAATTTACAAGGAGGCATGGGATGCCTTGATACTGAGAACTGATGGCACAGATGAAATCTGTAAAAACAAGCTGAATCTTCACATTCAACAATATGAACTTATAAAGATGAATAAATATGACACATAGTTCTTTGACAGAATCAATATTCTTGTCAACACTCCAAGGGACCTTGGGTAGAATATTTGTCCTCAAAAGGTTAACTTGAAGTTCTTGATATATCTAACCCTTGAGTGGGATACTAAGGTTACTACAATAAGGGAGTTCTAGAAAATGGACCAAGCCACTCTGTCTAATCTTTATGGTGTCTTGTTGACTTACATTTTGGAGATTAAGCAAAGGAAGAATCAGGTGATGGATCAAATCTCAAATAAGAAGTTCAAAGGAAAGGGTTTCTACAGAAGAGTTTCTCAGTGTAGCCATGTTGACTAACAGCCAGAGGTCTTAAGTGAGAAGTTAGCCATGTTGAGCAAATGATTCAAAAAATATTTTAAAAAGATGGGAAGACCCAACAAAGACTTTCCTGCACCAAGGGATTCTGAGCTCACATGCTATAACTGTAATAAGGTAGGACACTTTGTTGCTCAGTGTAGGAACCTGCCAACAACCCTTGCAACGAAAAAATTAGAGCAGCAACCCTAAAGAAGCTCCTCGAGTAAAGGGAAAACATGGAGTAACACAAAAATTAGATGATGATGATGTAACCTCAGAAGCCCCCTCCAGAGCTCAAAAGTCACTCATGTGCCTCATGGCTCAAAACGGTGATGAGGTATATGACCTTGACATTTATACCATCTCTAAAGAAGAGATGAAGGAAATCATTCTTGAACTCAATGAGAAAACTTATAACTTGAATCGAAACTTCAAGGTTCTCATGGAGGAGAGAAACAGATTGAGAGATGAGCTTTGCAGTAGTCAATGAAAAGACTAATAAAGTTGACAAGCTTGAATTCCATTCTCAAAGAGTCCAAGAGGAACTTAAGTCTATCTATGGACTTCTTGAAGTCACTGAAGCTGAGATGACACATCTAAGAAATGAGAATAGGGAGCTCAAGCTTCATATTGACAAGTGGAATGGTAAAACAAAGAATTTCAAGGAAATTTACTTTGTTTAGTCCAAGAACTCTAGAGCTAATTTGAGCTCTTGTAGTAAAGATGAGACTTCTACGAAGTCCTAATCCACTAGACCATCCTCTAGCACTAAGGTTGAGACTCCAAAAGGGTCTCAACATGTCTTTCCTCCTTCTGATAAGGTGATGGGCAACCCTATTCCACCTTGTAAGGTCCAAGATATAACCTAGAGGGTGAGGGGATGAATAGGTTAATTCAAATTTTACTGCAGGCGTCTTCTCCCCCTGAGTCTACTGCTCTGCTGCAGATTACTTCTCCTTCTTTTTGTTTGCATTGAGGGTAGGGGATATAGCTTCAATGGCAGTGCGTATGTTTTTGAGTTCAGAGAAGACCTTCTTGTGCACCACTTGGAGTTGTGTTTCCAGCAATCCCATCCTTGTATCGTTGTTGTGGATGTGTTTAGTGAGTTATTGTTGACTAGTCTGCACAACAGTATAAATCCATCTTAGATCAGCCTTGGTTTGGCTCTGAATGTGTTGAAGTTGGAAGTGTTGATCCGATGATGTTGAAGGTTTATGGATTTGGCTTGTTTCAGTTAATCAATGACTCCTGCTGCTAAATTGTTGAGTGTAGAGCAAAAATCGTCAAAGGTTTTGTGTCTGATGTGCCTTTCTGCTTCTAAGTCTTCTGCAATTGGCTGTAGAGTTTTAAGAAGATCAGTTAATATATCTCTGGTCCATGAGTGCATGTCATAGATATCTTGATTCAACTTCGAAGTCTGTAGCCCGTGGTTGTTTCTGAGGGTGAGGATGGTACCCTTTTGACTATTTGTCTTGGTTGAATTGAGATTATCTGAATATCGCCTTCAAACGCCTTATGTAGATTCCTGATTGCTGTTGGTGTCATCTGATCTAGTGTCATCTGAGTTAGTGAGATCTCACTGTGCATGGGTACTTGTACTTCAGATGATGGATTTGCTATCGTTTGTGCCAATCCGAATGAGAAAGGTGACGTAAACTAGATGTTCAGTATGTTATTAGCATCATCTTGAGAAGGAGTGACTCCTGTTGTAATTTAAACATCGGTCGATTGCATTGTTGTTGGCTCGTCTGCATCCTTTGATGGAGTTGCCTCAGCTGCAGTGTGAGTTATTTGTGCCTCTGTTGTAGGTTGAACTGGAATTGTGACTGTTTGGTTTTCAACTGCAAGCAGGTCTTCAAGTTGGTCCACTTTTTGTTCCTCGACGATAGTTTGTTCAACCTCAGTTGATTCTGTTGATTGATCCTCAGCTGCCCCTCAGCTGGTTGTTCTCCAACTGCAAGGGCGATTACTACTTGTGCTACAGATTCTTCTGTTGCATATCCCTCAGCTGTAACTTCATCGGTGAATGGTGCCAATCCTTTGTCAGCTTTATGTCCTTCAACAGATGACTTAATTTCCTCATCCTCTGTAGGTTCTTTTGTTACTGGTTCCTCAGCTGCTGGTTCTGCTGCAGAAGACTTTGCTGCATTGCTCTCGGTTAAGCTAGTTTGCTCTTGTACTCCTTCTTTAGAAATCTCATCAATGATTACATCATCATCGTCCAGAGTGTCTGGTTGTGGTTGATCACCACCATCATTACCTGATGGTTAATGTTCTCCCAAGTCAGGTCTTGAGAGATAGTCATATATCTCCTCGACTGCAACTTCGATATGTTTAATTAAGAGCTTTTTTAGCTCAGCCTCGACTACTGGTGTATTGACAAACTCAATAGGTCTGAGTATAGCATGTCGGAGTCTGGTAGTCTTCAAGGTAGAGCCCTTGAATTCAAATATGCCATTGAAAAGAAAGTGTGCTTCTTTTTGTCTTCTTGATATGCTAGCTATCTTCTTTTGAAGTTGAGTGAATTATTGGACCTCTGCTGCTGTCATCCCATCAATTTCTCCAATCAAAGTATGAGATCCATCTGGATTGACTCTGTAGAGGGTCTTGGTCCTGACGGAACTAGTCTTGGTCTGGAAGATCTTGTTTGCCTTCCAGTCCTTGCTGGCCTTTTGATTGGTAGTTTGTGTTGTACTACAAACTCCTGAATCATGCCTTCCCTTTCTTTTTTTTTGCTACATCTCAGCTTGCTTCTTTTGGCTAAGCAATTGAGAGGTTCTAATCCTGAGCAGTTGAGCTCTTTCTTCTATAGTCTGTAGATCTATGTGGAAGGTTCAAGTTTCAACTTAGAGGGGGGTGAATAGATTGTTTCAAAAATTTATTCAAACTTTTTTATGCGGAATAGTAGTTCTTTGTGGACCACTCTTCTATGCAGACAACTCGGGTAGTCTGTAGATGACCGTTGGTAATCTGCAGTAAAGAGTTCTAACTCTTTGAGTTTATCTCTATTTGGCTGTGATGATTTATTTCTAATAGTTCTAAACATTAATACAGTAAAGGCATATAATTGTGCCCTTGGCGAGACTAATTCAATTTAATAAGTAAACTCTCTTAAACTTTAGCAAAAGGGACATCCACGAAAAGGAGTCAGCCAAACTGGAGCCTAGGGTCTCCAACAGTGAGATACCCTCATATCAAAACGACCTCATAAGGTCGATGAAAGAATACCATCAAATCACTATATAACACATGCGACAGACACAACAGTTTTTATGTTTTATACCTTAGAGTTATCTCACCAATTATGCATTTATACTCCTTTCACTCATTCATCCTCTCTATACCGACAAACAAGGCATAACACAAACACACTTATCATCTTATCATGGCACACAACAAGTGATTGGCAATAAGGTATGTTGGAACAAATTTTATGTCAAATATAATTAGTGACTACGATCAAGGATTCCAATACATATTATTGTACTTATGGTATAATAATACGCATCGTCACGCACAATAAATCTAAACATTGCCCTTTATCACAGTTTTTCATGCACATCTTCAGCCTCTCCTTAAGTGACAACGAGAAGCGTCTCACAGTCCTAAAATATAATAGGATACGTATATTAAGACACACCTTTGTGAATGATTGTTCACATTATGGAGTTAAACATATTTGTTCGTACTTCTTGAAAAACCGTCATAGTAATGATATGTGGTGGTGTCAAGTTTTGAGAAAAGTCTTTGATACTTATTTTGATAGTGTATGAGGATGTTTTTATGTATTGATCATCATTGGAAGTGTTTCTGAACATTTGGAGTTATTTCTGGAAACTAGATTTCAGGACCTTTCCATTGATTTAAGGCTCATTTTTTTTAACTCTTTCTATGTAATTTCAGATCAAGCTACAAAGTTATCCCTATAACTAGTTTTTATAGGTTAACATAACCCGCTCGAAATCATGATCTATTTTATCAAAACTAGACATGTCTTCAACATATATTAAATTCGAATTTTTTCACAGAACCTATGATTATTCATGAAATTTCTAAACAAGATGATCACTTTCTTTTATTAATGGTGAAGGATTTTCGTCGCCTTGTAACCCTAGCTTCTCCTCTCCTTCTCAAACTCTCCTTCTTCTCTTCTTTTGCTTGTCTTTTCTCTAGCACGGCAAGAAGTATTTTAATGTTTGTAAGAAGCTTTTCAAGAAGAAGAGAGCTTGTATTTATAGAAAACTAAATAAATTAAAATAGTTTTAGTAGGTAATTAATTTAATTTAGGTGGAGTAGAAATTGACATATAGGAAAATAAGTGTCAAATTAGGTTTAGGTTATTTTCGTATAAATATGATATTTTAGTATTAAGATTATAATTTCCCGTATTTGCATATTAGGGATTTATTTCATTCATATTTTGTATTCTTTCCTTATTAATCGTAAAACAAGTCTTTTAACCCCGTAAAATAAATTATCATACGATAATTTACTAGTCATGTTAATTATCTTGAAACTAAATTTTACAAAATTTTTCGGGTCCTTGCAATATTTTTGTTATGTTTTTTTTACAATCGAATTTTATGACACCATTGTATAAATTACGACGTTTAATAATATACTGTTTTTGTTACTATTTGAGAAAGTAAAGTATCTCAAATTTTTCGGGTGTTTATACCACACCTGCAAGCAGACCCTAATCAACTCTCTCTCTTTCAAAAAACAAATCACAGCCATTGCACCGAAATCGAAAACACAGAAAAACACCGTAGGTTTCTACATAGGTCTTGTTGTAAACTTCACTACTTTGAGGATTGCGTATCACTAGTGCTTTGTAAACATTTCCAGCGCTATATCAGAGACCTTCTATGATCATGTGAAGGACATGAATCCGAACTTTGTTCTTCAAGACAACGTGACATCATACTTCAACACAACTATCGGAGGAAATGTCTACAAGATTGACCCGAATACTCTACGTGTCACATTTGGGCTAAATGCATCAGACATAATGGAGGTGTCAGATAAGGTTATGTATGAATGCTGGAAGAAGATGATGGGGGATATAACCATTCCATTTGGAAAGATTCTAATAAAGACCTTTCAGATGAGTATGGGGCTCTGAAGCTGATCATGAAGAAGTGCCTCATAAGTCAAGGCACATCTACAAATCAAGTCTCCATAGCTCATCTGAAGCTGATGTGTAATCGTCACCAAGACCCAAGTGGACTAGGCAACCATTTTGGTAGGACTTCTGATGAAACACGCCAAAGACATTGGAAAATATCATACCCTTAAAAAGGTGATTTGGGATGATTCTGAGCGTGTGTCTAAAATGAACTAACTCTGTCGAAGGGGTATCTGGCACTCCCTTCACAGAAGATAAGTTCATCTCCTTCTAGAACCCAGAGGCAGGAGAGTCCTCACACTCTGCCCCAGCAAAGCCTCGATAAAAGAAAAGGAAGATGGGGATAGTTGGGTCATCTTCTACTCAAACGGTACAAGTGGATCTAGTGGTAGAAGAAGAAGAAGAAGAGTCTGATGATGAAGATCATGTCCCTTTGGTAAGACGTGCAAAAGATACTCAGAACCCTAGGGAATAGATGAACCCTCAGACTACTGCACATAGAGCTCAGACGACAACAAGTTAGTATCCATTAAGGCTATCTGCTTAAGTCCATCAGACTCCATCTAGAACACCTCAGATAGGAGAGGCTAGATGAGCTAAAAAGGCTCCTGTAGACACGCATGAGCATATGGGAATGAAAGACCAAGCAAGCCTAGCTAGTGGAATATTCGATGGAGATATTGGAAAGTGTACCACATGGGGATTCAGGCTAATTGGAGCAATTGGGATTGACGTTTAAAATGCCATAGCCAATCAGTGTAGAAGATCTAGAAAGGTAGTGAATACCATAGAATACTCACCTGAAGCATGGACACTCGTCTGTCAAGTAGCAGAGGAAATCAAGAGCATACTGACGTCTCAATATGCCTTGAAATATCCAATCATGTCAAACAACAGACCAATTCATCTGCTTAGCCATGATAGACAGACGTGCAACATCAGAATGAGGGCAGTGAAGAAGAAGACCCTGAGGATTATGTAGACTACTTTGCTGATCCAATAGAGGAAGACCTTGAGGAGCAATACAGATCCCAAAGGGGAACTTCGACACAGATGCCACCACCTTAAGACAATTAACTCCACTACCATCATCAGAAACATAACCATAAAAACATCAAAAAATTAGCTCACCTTCCAGAGAGAGGCAGACAGAGACAAACAGATTACGCCAATCGTAGGAATCTCAAATGAACTAAAAGGGTTTATTGAGAGTCTGGTGGAGGCAAAGTTGACAAAAACAATCGAGTCTGCGAAAGAGATTGTGAAGTCAGCTGCAATTCATATGAATAGGAAGATGGCAAAGCTCATAGATCAGATCTTCCAAGCAGACAACAACATGAGGGTTTAACTAAGCAGACTAACCATCTTAGTCGAACCCAAGTTGAAGCTGGTAGGGGACTTTATGGACAGATTTCTGGGAATGTTGTGTTCAACGAACTTCTGATCATGCACAAGGTGGACACATTAGAAAAGCTGAAGTAGACTCTACTCAGGGTATAAGAGACTCTTACAAAGGTGAAGACCTTTGAAGATTCTCAAGTCGAGATCAAATATGAAACATCAAGTCTGAAAGATGACATAGCACATCTGTCCCAAGTCACTACAGGAGCTGAAGAAGGAATCAAGAAAATATTAGAACACTTCAACTTATAACGCCTTGAAAATGGTACCCTAAATACTTAATCAATATCAAACAAAAAAAGGTAGAGTAGACTAGTTTAAGTGGTTAGACTTAGACTACTATTTTGGGTTTATAAGTTTGTAGTCTTTTCAGTAGATTCTATTGCTTTTGTTCTTCTGCTTGCTCTTGTTCTTCTACTCTGGTCTAATTGAATGATAACTTTTGTTATGCATGTATGACGTGTTACATGTTACTCTGAGACTGAATAATTCTACTTGTCTATGTTTTTTCTTTGAAATTCATCAAATAGGAGGAGATTGAAAGTACTTTACTTGATTTGATAAATTAAAGGATTACTAACATGTGTGATCAAGTGTGCTTATGGTTAACAGGTACTTTGCCAAACATTGGGTATCACACTGTCATTATCTCAATGATAAATGCTCTGGGAAGACCGGCAATTATAAGATCAGATAAGTCTTCAGTGGAAGCTCTGGACATAACAGTTGGTCTAGCAACATATAAGATTTATAGGTGGTATGAGCTAGTGAAGTTGTGAGAATCAACGCATTGTGATCAGATTAGTTCTCAGAGCTGTTTAAAAAGGACTATAGAGTGTTAGTAAAAGATCAGATATCTCCTCAGACGTTTATCTACTATTGAAGACTCTTGTCAATGATTAAAGTAGACGTGTCATATGAATTGTTGAAAAAAAAAATTAAGGGTTGATTTGAGAGCAAGCCTCAAGCCTTGTCTATATAAAGCACAAACCTACAAAGAGAAAGGATTGAAAAAGAATTTATCTACTACTGTTTCTCTCTCTATGTCTTTTTCCTCATCAAGAAAACTTTCAAATATTCATCAAGAATAAGTTTTCTCTGGAACATCATGACAAAGACGATGATTGGTGCAAGTTTTCTTACTATGTGATTTGTACCTTTTAGCAATCTGTTGAGATTGGTTGTTGATCCTGTAGGGATCATCTAGTGATAGATTTCTTGAAATCTGGTTGTGTGTAAAGATTGTTGAGTGATCCTAAAAACTCAATCTGTTGAACTGTGATCCGAGGTGATCTAGTGAATTCCCTTCTTGGTTAGTACACTACTAACAAGAGGAACAATGGATTAAATTCAAATCAATTAGCTAGCATTGATTTAAGTCTGAACCACTACAAATTGTGTGTTCATTGTTTTTTTTCTTATCTTCATTGATTCAATCACTGTTAACTAGCTAGCCCGATCAAAATCAAGACTCTAGTAAAAAGAATCCTGATTAATCACTGTTTGATCTTTGATCTGATAGGTTAGATCATACACTCTTCTGTTATTGGTTAAACAAAAGAGTTGGACTAAGATTCTTGATTGATATCTTTGAATCAGTAATATGATTGGTTTAGTTGATAGATTGATCGTCATCTGTTCTATTCTTGAGTCAAACTGGTTGACTGTGATCAGAGTTGTATTTCTAACCTGTTTCGGAGATTATTGTTTTCTGTTGCATAGTTAATTTTTTAATTAAAATTTTTTTTAGGACAGCTTATTCACCCCCCCCCCCCCCAGTTTGTTCCTGTCACAACCATGAACTTACATCATCGTTACACCAATATATGTAGTTTGAATATTATTTTTTAAGAAAGTCATGCGTCCTTGCTAAATGCATTGTTTTACCATTTGTAAATAAACCTATTTAGTTTATGAAAAAACCCTTAGTATGGACATTTCGTTGAAGACTTCTAATTTATAACGATTTTGTGGGATTCTCTCTAAATCTTTAGTTTTACTAGATCGGGGGTGTGTAGAAAAAACATAGCGCCAACTTACCAAAAAGGTAATGCGAGTCACACACCCTGAGAAGGCTTTGCATAAAATGGGAGGAGCTTTCTTATTATATTGTATTGAAAAGTTGTTCTCAATGGAACCAACTAGAAATATGAGAAATAAAAATTTTCAAAGTTATATATGTTGGTGTGCTTAAAGTTCATTTGCACCAGTGTGCTAAGCAATGAAAAAAATGGTTATGTGCTGAAAAAGAGCAACAGTGACTATGGGTAATAGAGAAATCATAGAAAGAAAACCTTTAGAATTTGTGGGCATGACTCCGACAAAGCTATGAGATAAAAATTATTTCTAGTGGCAGCTATTTGAAGAAGTAGTCGAACCTTAGCAAGCCTAAAATTTTTCAACTGTCTTGGGTTTTATGCAAAATTAAATGGTTTCCTTGGGATGAAAGGCGACTTTGTGGTGATGTCCTTTCGACATATGTTTGGTGTAGCGAATTATGTGGCATATTGATTACTTTATTGCTCGGGTATGGTTGCTTTCATAAGTTTCTCAAACTTTTTATTTTGTTTCTTTATTGCCTTTATTCTTAGGGGCAAGCAAAGATTTAGTTTGGGAGAATTTAATGAGCATTACTATACTCATAGTTTTCTAGGCTAATTTCTTTGTTTAATATGTTATATGTTGTGTTTTTTTTTATTTAATTTTGTATCTTACATTTTGGAAACTATCATTACATCCCATTTGCATATCACCCGTACATGGTTACCACCACATTGAATACAAGTCTCTTAGTAGTTTCTTGAGATTTTTTTTCCCAATAAGACTGAGATAAACATATTAACCATTCCACTTAATCCATAATGGTCTTATAGTTTCAAAGTAAAGTTATTGAAAAGAGGATCGATTCAATAATAAATAATTTTTCTCCCTCCATATAATCAAAGGTTCAACACCTTTCGAGGATATTAGAAATAATCTTTGTGTTTTAATATGATATCAGGTATAAAATTGACTTGACAAGATTATATGGATTAGTGTCTTCATTTTGATAATGGATAAGTTGGTATTTCACTTTCAACCCATTTCAATCCCTCACTCTATCCATACTCTCCTCTTGATGATGTCGGGAACCGTCTTTGTGTTATAATATTATATCAGGTGTAAGGTTTACTTGACAAGATTATATGGATTGTTATTGCTCTTTGTATGGTTTTTATGCCGATATGGCCATGTGAAGACAAGTTTTAATATTGCATGGATATGAAACTATGCGGTTAGAAACGATTATAGAGATTTTAAAGACTTTGATGAAGTTTGGATACAAATCGATGAAGTTCGTGATGATATTTTGAGTTATTAAGACGTTCATGAATGTTTTAGATCATTTTGGAGCTATTTTGATGACTTTATGAAGTTTCGCGACCGTTATATGGAGTATCACGATCGTGAGGATGCAAAAAAATTCAACCAGCGATAGTTTTACCTTGATCACGATCATGATGGACCCTGTTACGATCATGACAGCCTTCAACTTTAAACCCGAGAAGAAACATCCCGAGTGTCACGATCGTGGCAGTCCTTGTCACGATCGTGACAACATTATAACCTAAAGATTTTGCGAGATTTTAACATAGTTTTCTCTTGATTTCTTGGGGTTTTCATATTTTTCTATAAATACACTATGTTATGTTTGTTTTTAGGGCATTTCAAAGTTATCTATCATCATTCCTATGTTTGTAGATGTCATTTCTAGGGTTTAGATAGATCACAAACTTCGTTATTCTTCATTTGTGTTGCTTGGATTGGTTTTCAGAGTTATTTACCTTTGGATTATCATTATCAAGACCTTATTCATTGGTTTTTAAGTACTTTAATTGGTTATTTATGCATTTTAATCATTTGATTCAATGGACATTGGTTATGATGATTACAATGGCGTATCTATCCATGTTTGTGTTGCTTTCCAATTCAATGAGTGAGTAGTATATTAGCAGAGAGTAATCATAATGACATAAAATTAAGGGATTATGAGATTTGTTCTATTAAGTTATAGAATTTGATTTATTTCACATAAATGATGTCATAGTTTTATCATAGTTAATGTATAAATTCATTAGATTGACCACCTAAATGAATTTATACATTGACTATAATGTGTTTAGTTTATGAATACTTCTAAATTGGTCACTTAGATGCGTTGATAGGTTAATCAAGGTAATAATTCAATCTATGTTGGTCATGTTTAGTAGCAACTATATAAGTTATATACCAAGATATAGTTTATCTAGGGCTATTTGACATATCTATAGTAGATCAATCTATATTGCTATTTTATTCATGTTTGATATGTTGTTTGATTGATTCAATTGTCTATTTTATGTATTCATGCTATCATGGTATTGAAAAGTAGATAATTAGTTTAGTTATTCAAGTTATCTTGCTAATTAAAACTCTAGTGAACGTGATTAAAGATATCCATTTTATTCCAGTCAAATCATTCATTTGCAAATCTATAACATTTCATTCCTAATTTATCAAATTACTTAAGGTTTATTATCCTTAGTTTCAATGATTAATCCCTAAACTGCATGAATTTATGAGAATCCTCCTCACGTTTATTTCCTATAATTTCCACCTAATTAATCAATCCAGTGCAAGTAGTTAGATTAATTCTTACTTATAAGTATTTAATTAGCTTGCAATTTAATTACAATTACCCATAATTTTAAGTTTTAGCTTAAGTAATTAGGAATTTGAATTTGATTATAAATCATTTCATTGCAGTTCATCTCTCTACGGGATCGACCCCTACTCATTCTATCTACATTATTATTTATAAATGGGGAACTAATTTTGACGCAACACATCCCCCCCTCCCCCGGCCTATATATTGTAACTCTGAGATTTACAGTTATCCAATCACCAACTAGCTCTACTTCATTCCCAGTCTGTTGCACTTCTGCCTCTGTTACAAGCCAGCTCTGCTGTACCAGTCTGATGCATTGTGACTTGGTCTTGATCATGAGATTTTGATTTTAGATCCTAATAGATTTGTGTTCCTAAATAGTCTGCATCCAGATGATCCATATTAGCCCTTCTAACTATGATCATCTGTTATTTTGCTATAAATTTCTTAGACTGTAACTTACTATCCTAGTTCTCAACTTAAGTAAGCAACATGAACATATCCTATTCTAAAATTTTGTTTATTAATTTTTATACCATTGCAGGGATTGTATATTCCTAATACTTGTCTCATTCATTATTAATTGATCATTCTAAATTTGAGTCAGAGGTCTATAATACACCCTTCGATCTTTTCTTCCGGTAAGCATGACATTTAGCTTTCATGATGTATTGAGTCGTGATACATGACTCTCTCCAATTTTATAAATATGCATTTAATCCCTCTATCATTAAAAAAATCCATAAAAGAATCATCCATATATTCTTTTATTATTTCAAAAGAAATCGTATTGTTTTAACACGAAATCACATTAAAAGAAATCCATAGGAAAATCATCCATGTGTTCTTTATTAGTTTGAAAAGAAAGTTCACTTATTTTGACACGAAACACCATTTAAATAAATTGATAAAGAAGTTATCCGTATATTTTTAAGTTTTAGAAAGATCATGTGTCACTGTGTACTAGTTTTTTTTTTCTTTTTTCCCTTGTAAAAAATCTCCTTTCGTTGAATTAATTAGTGCATGCAAGCCTTTAAATATATAAATAACAATAAAAAAAATTAGTGCAAGCTATACTGGACTGAATTTTTCTTGTTCTCATTAAGATTTGTTGCTTGTATGAGTGGGTTTGTTTGCGTCCATTGTGGTTGCAGGAATGCACAGTGCTTCCATTCACTCATTAACTAACTCGAAAATTTGTTTGCTGCCATTTC
>LIEC01011960.1:151599-163890 GCA_001925005.1 Drosera capensis
AATCTAAACCATGAAATCCTCATCTGTCCTCACTTTTCCTCCAACCACCAACGGATCACTCATTGTTGACACAACCACGAAATCACACAATCACAGAATCAAGATCACCAAATCAACAATCACATATGCTCGTTCGTTCTCATCATTGGTAGTTCATCGCATCAGTTCATCGTCGTCATCGTCAGTTCTTCTTCGTCGTCGACGGATTTAAAAATAATTGACTATAAGAAATTGAATTTTGGATTGAATATTTATATTTGAAAAAAAGGATCTCTTAATTGATTACGGGGTATCTAATGAAAAATAATAGTGGGATAGTTTTGTATAATTAAAATTGCATAGCGGTATCTATCAAGAATTCTCTCGTTTATAAATATGCACTTAATCCCTCTATCGTTAAAAGAAACCCATTAAGGAATCATCCATATATTCTTCATTATCTTAAAAGAGATCGTATTATTTTGACAGAAAAACAGATTAAAAGAATTCCATAAGAAAATCATCCATATATTCTTCATTAGTTTCAAAAGAGAATTGAATTATTTTGACATGAAACATTATTTAAAAAGATTGATAAGGAAGTTATTCGCATAATTTCAAGATTTAGAAAGATCATGGGTCACTATCTAAGAATTCGGGGGTTTGGGCTCTTTTCTCTTTTTTCCTGGTATAAAATCTCCTTTTGTCTTAATTAATTAGTGCACGCAAGCCTTTTCATAAATAAATAATATATAATAATAAAAAACATTAGTGCAAGCAAGATTTCATGCAAATATACTGGACTGAATTTTTCTTCTACTCATTAATCTTTGTTGCTTGTGTGAGTGGGTTTGTTTGCGTCCACTGTGGATGCAGGAATGCACAGTGCTTCCATTCACTCATTAACTAACTCGAAAATTTGTTTGCTGCCATTTCACTGTCAAGAGTGTCTCTCTCAGTCTGTCTGTCACACGCATATGGATGAACATGAATTACTCACATATGATGATGAGTAGAGTAAATAATAATCAATAAAAAGGCAGGAAACCCGTGATACCTGAGAAGCAGTTGATCCAGCAAATGCTACTGCTCTGCTCTGCTATATTGCTGCAGGCAGGCAGGAGAGTTGTACCTGCTTTTAATGTTGCCGGTGTGCTTGATCTGGCTGCTGATATATATGGGCACGTATACATCCACTGTCATACTATCATGGAGTGAAAAATTGAGGTTCACCGCAGTACAATGTTTCGTTTAACTGAGAAAAGAATGTGCATTAATTATAATCTATTTCATATTGATTGCATCGTTTTATTAATTTAAATCATCTTTATTATTTGTAATGATTTTATATTTAAAATTTTTTATATAATTATCAATTAAATAAAATAAATAGAAAAAAATTATGTGATTGAGAATTAAAATTTGGACAATAAAAATCTAAATTTAAATATATAAATAATGTAAATATTATAATTGTAATAAGTCGATGAAGTACATGTTTTGAGTGACAGCTGACTTACAAGTCATTCATCACCCTGCTAAAGAGAAGTTGAAATTAATGGAATTAGCAGCAAGCTATATATGCATGTTGATTCTTAAAAGACGTCCGTGTGATATACGTATCATATTTGCATGAATGTTTTCTTGGAAGGCTAGTATATTCCAACCAAGAGTAGCTCATAAAACATCCACGAAGGTGATCTAATATGCATATTTTTGTGAATGTTGCGACATATCCTTTGATTAAAAAAAAAAAAAGTCACTCACATGAGATTCTGATATGTAAACAACAATCACCACCATTTTAAGTCATTATAAACAGAATCTAAGGACTAGATTTACATGATCTTACCAACTTTTTCCTAATGCAAATAAGAATGAGATTTTATGATATTTTAACGTGTACTAACTCAGTAAAAAGTGAATAGAAGGTGGCATCGTATTAAATGGGAAGTCAGAAGGGCCAATATTGGTCAGTGACTCAGTGACCACGAAGAAGTCAACCAACACTGTCTAATGCGCCTCTTTTGGGAGGTGAGGTGGATGTGGTTTGCAAACTTGCAGGAGGTAGACGATGGATGAGAAACACATTGGTCTGGGCCCGCAAATTGATCGGGGGCCCCATAGATATATTGTCAACAGACGGCAGACGGCCCACATGAGGGTGAAGGGCTAACTGTGCTGTCTTGTCCCAAGTGACCATGATGTTGCCCAATCCCGTTCCCCATCTCTACTTCTCTTTTTGCTTTTGTTTTTTGAAACGAATTTCTTTGCTACAGCATGGACAATATGGAAATAGAAGCACTGTACATAACAAATACAATCAATCATTGGCTGATACAGCACCGCCCAATATCAATATCAAGCATCCGACTAACAAACTAGGGGAATCGGGTGCATCTATAATAGCAATTATGTTGAAATGGTAAAATGCGATTGTTTTGTTGCGCAAGTGAAGAAAATCTTATGTATTGATGAATCGTCTACAAGTCGAACAATCATTTTTTGCATAATTAGCGGGAATAAATAAACAAAAATAGTTAAAATTTAATCCTAATCATGTAATACTTTAACACAACTAAAATTAAAATAATTATAATACCTAAACATTTAAAATAATAAAACACAATCTAATACCGCTTAAACGAAATTCGTCATCGAGTTTGATAATTACAAGATGACTTGTTGTAGAAAATGTGACCACGAACTTTGAAGTGTGGGATAAACATTAGTAAGATAGTTGTGTTCTTCATTCTTCTCGCTTTCTTCAACGTATCTTCTTTGTATGCAATATTGTCAAATCGAAAAGAAGGAACAAGTATCTTCTCGTTGGAAAAACATGATGCAGGGATCATGACTTTAAGGAATTCAAAGTAAGGCGTGATTCTTGAGATTTTGTTACATCAAAAGATTTATTGGTCATAAGTCAACCCTTCTTCAAATCAGTAACTTCTTGATATGGCTCGTGATTACGATCTTCTACAATGAATCATCCAACTTGACTTCGACTTCAAGTGGCTCATCATCGCCATAATCATCATATGTGTGATGACAGAAACAACACGACAATATTGATCTAAGCAATCGAACCGAAAAGATACGGATATACGAGAGGAAAAATCTTCATCTTTTCTATGCTAGGGTTTCTATTAATCAAATCTCAAAAACTGATCTAAAACGACGACTAACAAGTCTTTTAATAGAAGAAAAACCTTAAAAATATTAAATTGCAGAAAACATCCTAAAATCAATAATGAAACATAAAAAGGCACAAAATATGGCCCATACGATCTCAAATGTCCCAAATAAGCGGATTTCGTAGCCACAGGCAAGGAGTTGCTGTCTACTCATCGTTTCACGTAGATCTATCAAGTTTCCTCACGTTCTAACATAGTAACTTTTGAATTTTAAAAAGTCCAACCCATGAACAACACATCATGAATAGTACTATTACGACGACGATAATGAATGTGCATCATTCTTCCCAGTTAGGGAAAAATTCACCCTCGAATTTGATTCATCATCACTGCTCAAGCTCAAGATTCATTGACAAGGCATTAAATCCACATCACCAACATCAGATTCATAAGGCATTAAATCAGTAACGTAGAAGATCATCGAAACGTTAAACTTCTCTGGCAGGTTAATCTTGTACGCATTGTCCTTGATACGCTCCAACACATGAAACGGGCCATCTGCTCTCGGCTGTAACTTCCCAAATTTGCCACCAGAAAAACGCTCTGTGCTCAACCAACTCACCTTGCTGAAACACTCTCCGTTTTTTGCCTTTCTTTACCAGTATCTTGTACTTCTCATTTCGCTCGATGATCCTTTCATGGACCTTTGAGGGTAACTTCTTAATCTTGTCAGCCTTAACTCTGCATCTTAATCGAACTATTTTTGAACAGGTAACTACATAAGATCCAGCAACGTTAGAGGGTTTCGTCCATAAATGATCTCAAACGGAGTCTCACCAGTGGTACGGTTGACAGTCCGGTTATATGCAAACTCGGCCTATGAAAGCACCAAATCCCATGGGGCTATTGTCGTGGGTTGTGGTGTATACAACCCGGCATTGCTTGCTTTCAACTTAGCTACATGTCATGTTCTTTACCTGTTCATAAAACGCGCTACGTCGTTTTGTAAATACCAAAATGTCCAGCTAATCCGCCATCATGCGATTCTTTCAGGATAACTTCTTGTACCGAACATTGTGGCACGCAGAGTTAGGAACCCTCAAACAGAAAGCCATCCACCAACACAAAGTCCCTAAAAGGACCAGACTGGTAATTCTTCCAAAGCTGTCCAAGCTAAACATCAAACATCATGCTCATATAATTATAGGAATAAATAAAAACCAAGTACTCGTGCCTACATAGAAAATAGTAAAGACTGTCTCCGACTAAGCCGTCAGCCACCTTGTTCAACGAACTTTCCTTATACCTCATGAAAAGCTAAAAGATTACAAAAATTCTACCCATTTGACATGTCTCATATTCAGTTGCAATTGCCCATTGATGTATTTCAATGCTTCATGATCTGAATACAAAACAAACTCCTTCGGAACAAGGTAATGCCGCCAATGCTCCAAACTCCATACTATCGCATAGAACTCTTTGTCGTAGGTGGAATATTTCTTCCTAGCTTCATTCAGTTTCTCGTTGAAGAAAACAATTGGCCTGCTTTTCTGACTCAAAACTCCACCAATGCCAACTCTAGAAGCGTCACAGTGCACCTCAAAAACATCATCAAAATCTGGAAGTATCAAAATGGGTGTTTTAGTAACCTTCTGCTTCAATAACTAAAAGGCAGTTTTCGCAGCCGGAGTCCGCTAAAATCGATTTCCCTTCAAACAGTCTACTAGAAGCACAACGATGGAACCGAAATCCCGATTGAACCTTTGATAGAACGATGGTAGACCATGAAAGGTGCGAGCCTCGTGAAAACGTCGTGGAGTCTCCCCAATGAGAATAACATCTATCTTGGTCGGATCCATATGAATTTCGTCCTTTGATACCACATATCCTAGAAATATTAGACTATAGGTCAAGAAATGACAGTTCTTGATATTAGCATACAATTTCTGCTCCCTCAGCACATCAAAAACCTATCTTAAATGTTGTAAATATTGCTATATAGAAACTGATTAAACTAGAATATCATTGAAATAGACAACGACGAACTGACCAATGAAAGGATGAAAATCCTAGTATATTAACCTCATAAACGTGCTCGACGGGTTGGACAATCCGAATGGGATAACCATCCACTCATATTGGCCGTCTCTGGTTTTGAAAGTTGTCTTCCATTCATTTCCCTGACCTCACACGAATATGGTGGTATTCCCTAGAATCAATTTTGTTATCAAGGGTCAACATAGTAATGCAGAAAAGGTTATAGTAGTGCTTATTGCATATGAAGTTGCAGCAGTGATCGCGTGCAGATGAGGTCTCGATAGTACTGAGTGCAGACTAGCTTGTAGAAGACTCAGTATAGTAGAGATGGTTGCCTAGGTTGGAGAAGTACCAAAGGATTTGTTAAATCCAAGATTTGAGGTATGGAGAAACTGTACGAGGATCAAAATGAATTTGATCTGTCAACATCATTGAAGGGGTCACATGTGTTGCTAACAGACAAGCTGTCATCATCAGATCAAGTACAGTCATAGTTTTATTCCCTCAACCTATAAAAGGGGATCAAAAAGCTCAAGGAACAGTGCTGTTGATGAAGGATTTAAAAGTAGAAAAACATACGGGAAATCTGAATTCAAAGCTGTTCAAGTGAGTTGAATTAAAAAAACAAGAAGAAAGGAGTTCACTAGTCTCATTGAAAAACAAAGTTACAATAGAATCCAGTGAAGGATCTGTGCAAGAGTCTAGGTTCTTTGTCTTTGGCAAGTTATAAACTTGTGAAGGGGTTGCCTTGTAAGCCAAAAACAAGAAGATAGTGAACTCACCTCTTGGATTGACTACACTGATCATCAAGGAAAGACTGGACTAAGCTCTAGATTATCAGTTGATAACGAGTGTCTGAGCTAGTATAAAAGATGCCTTTGGTGCAACTATATGGTGTGCTGCATACCTATAATCTGGAAGTTGAGCAGAAAAAATAAATTGATGAGGCTAGAAAGAAAACTCTGGCCTTCAAAGCCAAGACAAAATTCTAAGATCTATTGGAGAAGAGGAAACTAATGACACCTCGTCTACAAGTGAACACAAATAATAGAAGAGCTTGCACTAATGGGAAAGAAGTTCAGAAAGTTGTTCAAGAAGAAAAATCACAAGAAGAACATCTCAAGCAAGGTCAAAGAAGCAAGAAGGAGGTCTACTACAACTTTGGAAAGCCAAGGCATTTTGCAACACAATGCAGATGACCAACACATAAATAGTTTGCACAGAGAAACAAAAGGAATATAGCAAAGGGAGCTCTGGAAGGAAAGAAAAAGGCAAGGCATATGCTGCTAAAACATGGAGTGAAACATACTCAGATGATGAAAAAATAATCTCAAATGCACAGCTTTGTCTCATGGCAAGTAGTGATGAAAAACAAAAGATATGTGATTTTTGTAACTCAGATGCTACTCTAGAGGAATTGAAAGAAGCTCTTCAAGAAACCATTGAAAACTTTATTTCCCTTTCAACAGAAAATAAAGATAATCTCGAATTATTTCTACGTCTCAGAGAGAAATACAATCTAATATATGAAGAGATTGAAAACAAGTCAGATGACTTGTTAGTACTTCAAAATGAGCTAAAAGAATCAGATGAGAAGATAGAACTTCTCAATGTAGTAGTGGAAACACTAAAAAAAAATGCTGAGCTGCAAGCTCAAATGGACGCATGGAATGGAAAGGTTCAACATCGGGGGTGAATAGGTTGATTCAAATTTTATTAGTGCAATACAGCGAATTTGTTAATTTCAATCACTGATGTTCTTTGTAGACTAGTAAGATAATTTGCAGCAAAGATTCAAACTCTGTAAGTTTGTCTTTGTTTTGCTGTGGTGATTAATTTCTAATAGTTCTAAAAGCACACAATAATGAAAGTAAATAAAAAATACAAGATTTATACTGGTTCAGACACTCGTTATCAACTGATAATCGAGATATTAGTCCAGTCTTCCCGTGGTGACTAATTTAGTCAATCCAAGAGGTGAGTTCACTATTTCTTGTTCATGGCTTACAAGAGAACCCCTTTTAAAAGCTAGCGAACTTGTCAAAAGTCAAAGAACCTAGATCCTTGCACAGATCCTTCACTGGACAGTGCTGTAGCTTATATTCTTCTGTGCAAACTAGTGAACCCTCTTCCTATTCTTTCTCGATTCAGCTCACTTGAGCAGCTTTTGAATCTTGGATCTGATATAATCCATGCATATCTGTGTTAATCCTTGTCTGTAAGTTCAATCCTACATCTTGAAGCATTTGTAGGTCTTTTGTTGCCCATACATATCTTAGTTGCTTAGCCAAAATCCTCTATAGTAGTCTGTATCTGGTGGCTCACATAATGCTCTCCATTTATGGTTGTCTGCTCTCCAACATCTAACCTTGACTATAGTTACCTATTTAATTTCTAGCCTAAGCACACTAACAACATCATGGCTAATACTCCTATGTTTTGTTCGTCAATTTCTATAAAAGTGGAGGGATTGCACATTTTTATCAATCTCTCCCTAAATTGATGCTAACAAAACTCCTAAATAAAACAATAAGCTAGCATTCTAAATTACATTATTTTGAAAAAAAAACTTAATCTAATTGTTTAGACTAATTTACAGCAAAGAGTATTACCTTTACATGTGATGCACACTGCCTTTGCTGCACTTGTGAGGCTGGTCCTCAGATGTTTCTGGTCCTCGAATCTAATTCTTTCCATATAGGGCTGCTCCCTCTGAGATTTGTGGTCCTCCTACACTGTTGGTTCTTCTCAGGGAGTGGGCTCTGGTGTTGGGGATTCCACTGTAGGTGACTCTGCCACTGGGGATTCTACTATAGATGACTCTATTGTAGGGGATTTGGATACAGGTGACTCTGCTGCTGGGGACTCGGCTACAGGTGACTATGTTGCTGGTTCTTCTGCAGCAGATGGTTCTGTTGTTGATTTCTCCCGTATTCCTTCTTCAGCTACCTGATCAATGATATCATCATCATCATCATGGCCTTCTAGGTGCGAAAAATCATCATTACCATCATTATCTTCTAATGGTATGTTCTGCAAATTGTTGGCCTTGAGAGATAATCATATATCTCTAATGTTGGTGTCGTGCCATGTTTATCTACTAGCCTTTTCAATTTGACTTCCACTTTCGGTGTGGGCAAAAATTCAATGTGTTATAGTTGTGCGTGTCTGTGCCTCCTCGTTTTATGTGTTGAGTCCTTGACTTCCAAAACTCCACTGAATAGTATGTAAGGTTCAGTAGGTCTTTTCTTCTTGTTGGCCTCCATTTTATAAATTTGAACGAGTTCTAAGGATTTGGCAATAGGTGACTCTACTACCGGCTACAGGTAACTCTATTGCTGGGGACTCGTCTGCAAGTGACTCTACTGTTGGTTCTTCTTATGGTTGTGTTCTGCCAATTGTTGGCCTTGAGAGATAATCATAGATATCTAATGTTGCTTTCATGACATGTTTATCTACTCGTCTTTTCAATTCGACCTCCGCTTCAGATGTGTGCACAAATTCAATGTGTTGTAGCTGTGGCTGTCTGTGCCTTCTCATCTTGAGTGTTGAGTTCTTGACTTCCAGAACTCCACTGAATAGTATATAAGGTTCAGCGGATCTTTTCTTCTTGTTGGCCTCCATTTTCTAAATTCGAGCGAGTTCATGGATTTCTTCCTCAATCATGCCATCAACTACTCCAATTTCTATCCAAGAGCCAGCTGGATTTATCGTGTATCTTGTAGTTGGTCCTGACGGAATAAGCTTTGGCCTTGTAGCCTTAGATGTCCTCTTGCTTGGGGGCTTATGTTGCTTGATGAACATCTGGATCATTTCTTTCTTTAGAGCCTTGCCCAACATCTCATCCGTTTTGGCTTTATGTTCTTGGACCTTTGCATGTATGGCCTGGATCGTCTATAGGGCTTTTATAATCTCCTTTTTTTGAGATAGTGTGACTGTGGTTGTTGTTGTAGCCCAAACCTCTGATGCAGTTAAGGGCCGATCTGCTTCAATCATAGACAAATCCATTTCTATACTAGAGATTGGAATGATTGCTATTGTGAATGCTTCAATTGCAGCAGACCTTATTGTCACTGTATTTGTAGTATAGATGTCATGAGATTGCCCAGTCTGTAACCTTCTGAGTTTGGCTTCATTTGGCTTCTATCTCCTTTCTTGTATATCCCTGTGCACTTAGCTCTTGCCTGAGCTGTGCTTGTGGTCCTTCTTTAACCTTTTGATAGCTTTTTTGAGCTTCCAATATGAGGTTTTGAAGGTTTTCATCAGCTCCAGCCTTCAGATAGTTCAGTCCTATGTTAGCATCATGAAGTACAGCAGACTCTGGTTCCTTCGGTGGTAAATTTGTCATTTAGCATCATGTAGTAGGCTGTTTGCCTATCTTTCTCACATCGATCTGGTTGGACACAGTCCATGGCCTTCTTGCTTTCTCAGACAGCTTCAGTTTTTCCTTTAGGATGATGCTGATGATTCTTCCAAACAGAGGTTGTTTTGTTTCTACAGCCTTTGCTAGTTGATACATGAGCAGTTTAGCCCAGTTCAGCTTGTGTTTGGTGAGAATCGTACACATTATCTCTTGTTGATCAGATGTGATATGATCTTTGGAGAATTTTTTTGATAGAATTACCTTCTTCACAACGTCTGTAAGCAGCTTGTACTCCTTGGACAGGTATTTCTTCATAGTTTGTATCCGTTCCTTCTATCTCTCTTCGTTGAGCATGACGTGCCTTCCATCAGTTATTACAGAGGGTGGGATGCTTCTGGGTCCTTTATTTGAAACTTTGAAGTGCTGCTCGAAGTCATTTGAACATATGTTGATCCTGATTCGTTTTGTGGAGTTGCATGTGATGAATTGAAGATCGTCTGCAACCTTCACCTCTCAATAAAATTGAGTACCTCCTCATCGTAAATCCTACTTGTTTTCTCACAGAAATACTTGAGTCCTGCATCTTGAATCAGCTCAGATATCTCTTTTACCTCATCTGATTCACTCCTTAGCGTCTCAAAGTTGAGAACCACTCTTGTCTCCAAATCACCTTTCTTTGTTGGGCTTCGTTGCTCTTGAGATTTATCTTTTTTTGGAGTGTTGGATCGGATGTTGGCCATTATCACTCGAATTGAAAGAGTTTTTCAAGTTTTGAAAGTGAATCGAAAGAGTTTGTAAACTTAGGGTTTTGCAATTGAGTTTATAGTAGAGCGCAATAGAAAGAGAGAAAATGAGAGAGTAAAAGTGTTTTTCTGATTGAAATTTTTTAGAATTTATACTCTTTGAAAAAGTTACCGTTGCCATTTTTTTACTATCCGTTACACAAATTCAGTCATTGATTTGACCGTTGTGTGATTCTAGGCAATCAGGTTTTAAAATGTTATTATTTTTTTTTTCCAAAAATAGAAGTGCCATAGAGCAAGAATAATACGAGTCTACATTCCACATATGAAGTGCAGCAATAAAGAAAAAATAATACTAGTCTGTATTTTATATATGTAGTATAGTAGTAGAGCATTTTGGCCATTTTATTGATTCAAATCAATTATACCCAATTCACCTCGGAATTGAATAAATTTACTCTTATCAAGAGGCTTTGTAAAAATTTCTACAATTTAATTTTTCTGTTGGAATATATTCTAATTTAATGTGATATTTTTGCACATAATCTTTGATAAAATGATATCTGACATCAATGTGTTTGGTCCTTGCATGAAAAACTGGATTTTAAAATTTGTCATTGTAGACGTGTTATCACAAAATATTAAAGTTTTAATAAATATCATACCGTAGTTCGCGAGTTGTGATCTCATCCATATTACTTGTGGAGCATAGTTGTGTATTCATTTTGTTTCTATAGCAGAGGTTGACAATGTGGTCTGCTTCTTGCTGAACCATAAAATCAGTCTTGCACCACGGAATTGACACAATCCACTTTTTCTGTCAACTCTACAACCTACAAAGTCTACATCTGAATAACCTATTAGTGTAAAATCTGATCCCCTAGGATACGATACACCCAGATTATGTTTATTAGTAAAAGAATCTAATTTATGTTGTAAATGTTTTTAATTTGGTTGAATTCCCCACAGGTACCCCTATAGAGAATTAATGACATAGAAATATCCCATCTTATTTTTGTTTTTGAATAGTTACCCAATCAATATTTATTCAAATAATTTCCATGTTAAAAGATTTACACATCATATTTATTTTTCTAAGAAAACTATCATTAACTTATACAAGATATTTGCTTTCCTTAAAAATTCAATTTCAAATCCAAATCCACGTCTTACCTGGAAATCAGCATCGACCTCGTTCACGTACTTCAACCACGTATTGCAAATATGTACATCATTATTGTCGTCAACCTTAACCAGACTGACAACGTGGTCGAAGACGAGGAACTAATGACAATGACAATGAGGATGGTGTGATGATGACGAGTTGACGATGAAATCACGGTGACGACGAACTGATGATGACGACAACAAACTCACGATGACAATGATGAACTCACGGAAATTATGATGACGATGATTACAACGAACTAACGACGACGACGAGCTCACGACAACGACGACGACGAACTAAACGGTCATGTTCCCCCTTCTTCTCCAAAGGTTCTTCACTACAACGATGGTGAACAGAGACAAAGAGAGAAAACTGATTTTGTTCACGATTGAAGAATCAATCATATATGATTAAAAAAAAAAGTGAAAAGGATAAGTTGCAACTCAAGAAAGCACATATAAAAGCAAGATTTTGCAATAAAAAAAAGGAAAAAAGAACGTTGAAAATCAAGAGAGTACAGATTGAATTTAAATAAAAAAAGATTATGGGGTACTTCCGTGGAAAAAAAATAAGAGGTGGTAATTATGAGTTTTTTTTTGGCAAAGTGATATCCATGGATAATTTATCCTTTTAATTGTTTTTTTCTTTTTATAATTATTTTTAATATTCAACTATTGTAAAATTTATTTTATGAAAGATTTTTTAATTTCGTTTTTTTTTTTCATTTTATAAATATTTATTTAAGATTAAAGTATTGAAATATTTATTTTGTAGAAGTTTTTTTTGGTTTTGATTTTTTAATAAAAATTTGTTTTAACATTAAAATTGATGGCATACCGCGGGACGTCATAATATACCGTC
>LIEC01011961.1:0-31257 GCA_001925005.1 Drosera capensis
CCTGATGAAATAGACTGACTCCTTCTCACATAAACTTTCCAAATTGAAAATCAGTACATCAAAATTAGAATTGCCACTGTATTTGAAGATCAGCAGGTCATTTTCCTTCAAAGAACAAGCCTTGACAAATTCTCCCCAACCATCCAGGAAACGCAACTCATCACCATCTCCCTTCAGTTCAACCTTCCATGTAGCCCCGTTTGGGCTTTTCAGCAATGCTTTTCTGGGTAATTTGTGCCACATATTTCGTGCAAATTTCTTGGGAATCACCTGATTTTCAACATTAAAGATCCATTCATGTCAATGTTCAAAATCACAAGAAAACAATAACACAAACAATCTGTGATCCTAAACATTAGCTCGGATGAACCAGCATACAGCTTATTATGTATGCCTGCATTATCAGGAATGAAGTTCTATATGCATTTGATTCAAAATGATTTTACAATAACCATCTTTCGTACCTCTTCCATAAGGATCTTACGCTGGCAACTTTACGTAAGGCAGAGTTTTATTTTTTGGGGCGTTTTCTACTTATACTGAGCTAGAATAGAAAAGAAGAAAAGAATTATGAATATGAAAAAAATGAGAAAAAGGGGCAAGAAATGCCTGAAATAGCAGAAGCTAACTTGAAGAAAGCAGAAGGAAAGAGAAACAATTGAAGCGAATTTAGAGAAATTTGATCATATTGCGCCACATACAACATAATAATACATGTCAACAAGAAAATGCAGGTCAGTTCCTCCGAAGGCATGATTAATTCTATGATGTAGATTACTTCACAAGAATTTCCCTGATAGGGGATGCATCACTCCCTCGAAACTTTAAACATTGGCCACCAATCATGATTCCATATCCAACAAACAACATAGCCAACATTACAAACAGTCTTCCTCGACTTGACCAAGAAAAGGCTACACTTCCTCACATTCAAGTACTCCAAGGGGCACACATTTTGTTTCTAGCAACATTTAACGAAAATTAAAGGCCAAATTGCACCAAGCCGAGCTTGGTGCAGTGACTTCAACATTTTACATCTAATGCCACAAACCCTAGCTACTCCACCAAGGAAAGCGCCAAAGTGACAACACAAAAAAGGAACACCCAATTAAAGGCAGCACCCTAAAAACCTAGAATAGATGCATGAAAGACCATTTTCATGCCCCACTTTCGTTCATTTGCAAAAGGGTCATCTTTTAATCAAATAAAGACACCACCTTTTTGCTCAAAATCACAAAATCAGCTACACCCACAAGAACCCAGCAAAGCAATCACTCAAATCATTAAGAAATGAGGGAAAATTGGAGTTTACAAGATGATGATTGAAGTCTCTGGGAAGGATCTGGCAGAACTGGGTAGTCTGGAAATGGCTCCAGTAGATCCTCTCCTGCCATGACAAATTCTCACTGCCCTCTTCCTCCATCTGTTCTCCACCTCACACAATGTGGAGAGCACTTTGCACTTATAGAATTTCTACAAGATCAACAAGGATTATGCCAAAGCTAGGTTGAAGGAAGTGCAACAAGTGATGTTATGCGAGAGCTGAGGAAAACTAGAGAGGCATCAGTCCAAGTGTACTACCCGGCAGTGAAGGAGTAGGTGGGGGCGATGAGCTCAATGTGCGCAATTAACACGTTTAAGTTAGTTTGGGGTTCATCATTGAAGTCCCATAAGAGAATCCTCACACATACACCATCACTTTTGACAGCAACAAGCAAAAATACGATTGCAGATAAGAGATTGGGTGATTTGGATACATTCAACAACAAAACAATGTAATTTTGGTCTATTTCATGCCGAAATATAAGAAAAAGTTTAATTTTATATGCATTAAAATCTAATGAAACAAATGTTTTTTTTAATGATAATGAAGAGAATAATCCATGATTATATCAGCAAATGTTACTCCATTGATTTCATAATTTTTATTATATTTTAATTTTAATTCTTAATTACATAATATCTCTCTCATCATTTATTTTAATTCATAATTATATAATATTTTTTAATTATAAAAATATTATAAATAATTTGAGACGGACGAAGTAATATTTTTGTCTTCGTGCAGTATACTTGTAACATTTTGTCCTCACAAATCTCACCGTTTATGGTTTTAGGATCACTAAACGCAATTGACTTCACTTATGTGTTATCTTGTTAGTGTTAGACGCGACAAAAAAGAAGAAGATAAAAATTAGGACCTAACTAAGGCCGTTAAAACGGAGGTTGAACGATTAATGAATCACTATCGAAATCGATAAACCGAAATCGATCGAATCGATTATTAAAAGATTTGATTTTAATTTATAAAATAAATCATGATTTAAAACCAAATCGAATCGAGAAACTAATAATAAATTTATTAACCGAGCTCTTTATGATCAATTCCCCAGCCGTTTAAAATTAATTATAGTAATTATTTTAGATAAAATTGTTAACTTAAATATCAAATACATTACATTATTTTAAAGCTAAGATAACTTAATATATTTAGTATTGTGAATATTATCTTTATTTTTTTTTACGAGAAATGAAAATAAAAGTCTTCAATCATATTTTTTTATTTTTTTGGTTAATGAAAAAAAAAGAAAAAAATCATTTATTCATATGCTTTTAATATAATTTATGATTTTTTAATTTTATATATCTATTTTATTTTTGTAAACATGTACAGTAAAAATTTATAAAGTTATTTTAATGAACGATATATATAATTAAAATCTTAAAATGTTTAAAACGAGATCATAAAATAATTATACAAATAAAACCATTTAAAAATAAAAATAAAACTTAATTCTTTAATAAATGATTTTGATTTTGATTGTCAAACAGATTAATTAACCAATTCAATTTTTATTTTTGATTATAAAAACCTAATCCACAAGAAAATAGATTAAATCGAACCTATGTAACCCTGGACCTAACCTTAGATCGCAAGTCGGTGAGAATCCTAACGGCTGAAATCCGTCATTCATCGCCATCTCCCCAGCAACCGTCTCCGATGAACAGCAAGGAATCTCAGAGTTGAATGAGATAATGGAGAGGAAGCGGCGACGTATCGATGAGAGATTTCGCCCGCGGCGAACTGGTGAGGCTGTTGTACTCGGTGATTGCTCTGCCATGAGGTATCGAATTAGGATCCAATGCTGTTGATTTCGATCCAATGCTCCTCCGTTTTGGTTTTCCTTCTCTTTGTCTTGTTTCTCGCTTGATTTCTCAAGGATTGGGATCGAACTAGGCAGGAGTTTCTTGCCCCCCTTGTGATATTTGGGTTCCTATTATGGTACTCAAATCGAGGAATAGTTATGCTTCATCTAGGGCAGTGATGTGATAATGCTTGATTACGATTCAGTGTGAAGAGCTGATCATGATCGTGACTACTCTTTTACGAGTATGGATGATCGATGTCTCATTAGGGCTTTTTGATCAGCTAGTGTGGCCGTCATCCAAGACATGCATGGTAGATTATATGTGTGTTCTTCAGTGTTTACCGTCTCGAGTATAATCCCGTGGAAACAGCATCATCGAAGCTGCTATGGGCTTCAATGGCCACATAGAGAAGCCATTCTCAACCAAATAGTAATCGAGTTTCCAACCATGGGACGGTGTTACTACTAGCTCTCTTTGCACATGGACAAACGAAGAAGGCCGCTCATTAACTAGAGAATGACAGTGGATCCATTCTTTTTCTCAACATTCTTGCATGTGGGTGAAATCAAGATTAAGTGAAAGAAATTAGAAATATACACCGATCATGGTAGTGGTCCCTCTCTCTGAGGCTCCGGTGTTGTTGGGCCCCTGACCAACAGCGTTTCTCAAGGAGGTCGCATTAACGGCCACCCATCTCCATGAATAAACTAAACAAACCATTACGGTCACCCATCTCCATGAATAAACTAAACAAACCATTTATTTTTTTCGGGGTCTTATTCTTTATTACTATTATTATTGCAATTGAAAATGATACTAGCTTCTTGGACGGTGTTATAGTATTATTTCCTGCTATTGGGCATGGTTTCCCATTATAACTGACTCCTTCCTCATCTTGCCACCTCCTACACGTGCTCGCTTTGCGGTTCTCTTTCTGTCTATCTCACCCTTATCTTGGTGCTGTTGTTGCTCTGCAGCTGTTTGTGAGCTGAAAGGGGTAAGCTGTCGAAGAGGAGGAAGAGGAATAGTTTGGCATAGATAAGAGAAGCTAACAGTTCTGATAGAAGGGAAGATCAGAGTTGATATCGAATGGAGAACTACGAGGCCGTGAAGGATTTGGGATCCGGCAACTTTGGTGTCGCCAGGCTGATGAGGCACACTCCGACAGGCCGACTTGTCGCCATCAAGTTCATCGAACGCGGCCCCAAGGTCATTCATCAGTACTATTCCTTGCTGCTATGCTTGCTACTATGTTGTGGGACATAACTGTATGTTGTTTTATGTGTGTTGTTGGCTGATTTGGTGCAGATTGATGAGAATGTGGCAAGGGAGATACTAAATCATAGGTCTCTCTGCCACCCCAACATCATCTGCTTCAAGGAGGTGGTATTGACCCCGACCCATCTTGGCATCGTCATGGAGTATGCTTCTGGAGGTGAGCTCTTTGAGCGGATCTGCTCTGCCGGTCGTTTCAGCGAGGATGAGGCGAGGTTCTTCTTCCAGCAGCTCATTTCTGGCGTCAACTATTGTCATTCCATGGTATTCTTATCTGCTTGATCATCAGGCTTCAGCTATTGTCATTCCAAGATATCTCTCTTAAAAGTTTAAAAGTTGGATGATTGTCAATGATAGTTTTTGGTTTTTGAATGCAGCAAATATGCCATAGAGATTTGAAGCTGGAAAATACGTTGTTGGATGGAAGCCCAGCACCTCGTTTGAAGATCTGTGACTTTGGTTACTCCAAGGTTAGTTTCATTACGAAAAAAAGTCCCATTTAGCTCATGCCATTGGATAGTTAACTTCCGCTTTCCTCTTATAAATTTGACGAACAAAATGAAAGTCGGGGCACTATTTGATTTGTTTTTATTAATTTATGATCATGATTCGAAGCAAGATAGACAGCTTGTGAGTTGTGACAAATGTGAATCCGGGATCTACCCACTCATCCATTGATGAGTATTTCTTTCCCTCTGTTTCCTGCAGTCATCTTTGCTGCATTCGAGGCCAAAATCAACTGTTGGAACTCCGGCATATATTGCACCAGAAGTATTTTCAAGGCGAGAATATGATGGCAAGGTTAGTCATTTGAGACATAAATGATCCTCGCTCATTTGAGAGAAAAATGATCCTCCGTGCAGTATGAAACTTTTGATTATTGCTCATAGGAATGTAGCCATCAGCATTTGTTGCTGTAAATGTTGGCAAAGATTTTTGTCTGAAGCGCTCGTTTCTCCATTTCAGTTGGCAGATGTGTGGTCTTGTGGTGTCACTCTTTATGTCATGCTAGTCGGAGCATACCCTTTCGAAGATCCTGCGGACACAAGGAACATGAGGAAATCGATCAGTGTAAATTTTTCTTCTTTTCTCTTCTATGTTTGTGCATCTTTGCCTTATTCTTTGCTTCCCCTATCGGTATTCTTTGCTTCCCCTATCGTTTTGATAAGCACATCTGACGTCATTTCCTGTTGCAGCGAATCATGTCTCTTCAGTACAGCATTCCAGACTACGTCCACATATCTCAAGACTGCAGGCATCTGCTTTCTCGGATTTTTGTCGCAGATCCATCAAAGGTACATTGTATCTCAGAGGATCTCATTTTGCTTATTGTTTATGTGCTCCATTTATGGATTGAAGTGATCAGTGTTCACTTTTCCCTGCAGAGAGTAACAATTTCTGAAATAAAAAGCTATCCATGGTTTACTAAGAATCTTCCAAGGGAGCTGATGGACTCGGCTCAAGCTATCTATTACCAGAGCGACAATCCAAGATTTTCGCTCAAAAGTGTTGACGACATCATGAAGATAGTGCGCGAGGCTAGAATTCCTCCTCCATCATCAAGGTCTATTCCTGGATTCGGTTGGGGAACTGAGAACTATGATGGGGCCGAAGAAGAGGAGGAGTTAGAGGAAGAAGAAGATGACGAGGAGGATGAATATGAGAAGACGGTGAAGGAGGTTCATGCTAGCGGAGAATTCCTTGTCGGCTGCACACCACAAGTGTAGGATGTCGTCGGCTTATCACATTGATCAATGCTGCTGCTTTATTCTCAATAAGAGGTTGATGGGCGATGTAATTGTTCTATATCAGAATCTAGTCTTTCTTTCTTAAAAAGAAAAAGAAAAAGAAAGAAAGAAAAGGAATCTAGTCTTTGTTTGGTTTTTGTGACTTGGTCGTAATGCTTAAACTGGTTCGTGTGCCCGCTTTTGTAGGAAAATAAGTCCATTGTCGCAAATGTTTGTGCTTCAAACGCTGGTGTAAGTTGTTGTTGCACATACTGGAGTAAATCATGGTGTAAGTTATGTTAAGCAATCGTATTTTGACTTACATAACAATAGTGGAAGATTATACCACTATATATGCTATTTGTTATTCTATGCGATAAGAGATCTTGTTATGCACATCAGGAGAATCTTAGAGCTACTCGTTTGGTGGATCGTGAACCTACTTGTAAAAATCACTATCTAGTGAAACCATTCAGCTACTTTGGTGTCTATCTTATACAGGTGATCCAGTCGATAATCATTCATATATCTGACAAATTTGATCGATGGAAATTTGCGTTCCCTTGTTTAGAAACTTTGATATCGAACATTGATTTGGAAAAGTTATCATCAAACCACGGAGACTCCTTAACAAAATTCAATGTACATAAGAAAGTTTTCAAGTGCACCTGTCCACGATAGATTTGTCCATGAAACGTACAATTCCATACTCCGGCTATGTTACTGGTCGTGAAGAGTGCATTGTAATTGTATATTCTTATGTATTCAAATCCCTGTGGATCTGTTCATCAACCTGATTAGGATTGTCTAATTAAACTAAGGATCTGAAATGATTATCATTAATTATAAAGAAAATATCTACCTTAAAACTCACCTATAAAAGCACACATGAAATGCATCCCATTTCATCATATTCAATAGGAAGGAAGACACAAAATAACATAATGGAGGGACGATTATTTGGTGTGTGTATGTTATTGCTTGTGCTCTTCTTCTCTGGTATTCTCTTCCTTCTCCCCATATCCGCCCCAGTTTTAATCTTATATAGTTTTAGATTGTGTCCATAAACGAGGGCAAGCCATTGTAATGTCATAATGTCATGTCTGACAAATAGTCCAAACATATATAAATCTGCACTATGATATCACATATGAACATGAGATTAACTTTGGTTTGCATATTGTCATACTTGACTTTACCCTCTTTTTAACCATACAGGAGGGCAAGGAGACGAAGAAGTAGCTCTGTCACCGGAGGTATACATAGGTGCACCATTGTCACTATGCTTTGAGGGATCTCCTCCACCACCTCAAGGACCATCATTGTCACCAATCCCCGAGGGGCCTTATTCTTCACCTAGGGGTGAAAGACCTGCTCCACCATCCATCCCGCAAGGACCATCATCGTCACCTATCCCTGAGGGGCCTTCTTCACTTCCTGGGGGTGAAGGAGCTGCTCCACCATCCGGTCCTCAAGGACCATCGTCGTCACCATTCCATGAAGGGCCTTCCTCACCACCTGAGTGTGAAGGACCTCCTTCACCATCTTGCCCTCATGAACCATCGTCATCACCAATCCCCGAGGGACCTTCCTCGCCACCTAAGGGTAAAGGACCTGCTCCACCATCCTGTCCTCAAAGACCATCGGCGTCACCTATCCCCGAGGGGCCTTCTTCACCTCCTGGGGGTGTAGGAGCTGCTCCGCCATCCGTTCCTCAAGGACCATCATCGTCACCATTCCATGAGGGGCCTTCCTCGCCACCAGAGTGTGAAGGACCTCCTTCACCATCCTGCCCTCATGGACCATTGGTCTTACCTATCCCCGAGGGGCCTTCTTCGTCACCTAGGGGTGAAGGAGCGGCTCCACCATCAAGCCCTCAAGGACCATCGTCATCACCAATCCCCGAGGGGCCTTCCTCTCCAACAAAGGGTGAAGGACCTGCTCCACCATCCTGTCATCAAGGACCATCATCGTCACCTATCCCAGAGGAGCCATCTTCACCTCCTAGGGGTGAAGGAGCTGCTCCACCATCCGGTCCTCAAGGACCATCATCGTCACCATTCCCCGAGGGGCCTTCCTCGCCACCTGGGTGTGAAGGACGTCCTTCACCATCCTGCCCTCATGGACCATCGGCGTCACCTATCCCCGAGGGGCCTTCTTCGTCACCTTGGGGTGAAGGAGCTGCTCCACCATCCAGTCCTCAAGGACCATCGTCATCATCAATCCCCGAGGGGCCTTCCTCGCCACCTAAGGGTGAAGGACCTGCTCTACCATCCTGTCCTCAAGGACCATCGGCGTCACCCGAGGGGCCTTCTTCTCCACCTGGGGGTGAAGGAGCTGCTCCACCAACCAGCACTCAAAGACCATCATCGTCTCCAATCCCCGAGGGGCCTTCCTCGCCACCCGGGGGTGAAGGACCTGCTCCACCATCCTGTCCTCAAGGACCATCGTCGTCGCCTATCCCCGAGGGGCATTTTTCACCTCCTGGGGGTGAAGGAGCTGCTCCACCATCCGGTCCTCAAGGACCATCGTCGTCACCATTCCATGAGGGGCCTTCCTCGCCACCAGAGTGTGAAGGACCTCCTTCACCATCCTGCCCTCATGGACCATTGGCTTCACCTATCCCCGAGGGGCCTTCTTCGTCACCTAGGGGTGAAGGAGCGGCTCCACCATCAAGCCCTCAAGGACCATCGTCATCACCAATCCCCGAGGGGCCTTCCTCGCCAACTAAGGGTGAAGGACCTGCTATACCATCCTGTCCTGAAGGACCATCGCCATCACCAATCCCCGAGGGGCCTTCCTCGCCACCTAAGGGTGAAGGACCTGCTCCACCATCCTGTCCTCAAAGACCATCGGCGTCACCTATCCCCGAGGGGCCAGCTTCGTCTCCTGGGGGTGAAGGAGCTGCTCCACCATCATCGTCACCATTGCCCGTGGGACCTTCTTCTTCAGCATCCAAGGGTGAGGCTCCTCTTTCCCCACCAAGCGGAGGTTATGGTAGCTTGTCGCCAGGAGGCGAAGTTCAACCTCCACCGATGGCTGAGGTCCCTTCGTCACCTAAAAAAAGATCATGCAAGACACAGAGCAAACATTATCATGGAAAATGCAAAAAACAGAGATGCGAAGAAGTTTGTAAGCACGAGGGCTTTATAGATGGAGTTTGTGGTAGCCATGGTAGCGATAATTGTAAACACCATTGCTACTGCGTCAAACCATGTGACTACTACATGATGTAGTTCACGCGAATCTAGAAGAGACTTTATCAGAAGAGTTGTTTTATAAGCTTGACATTATTGGAGATACCAATAATGTATTATGCTAGTTAGTCGCTAAAAGATTTTATTTATATGAATGATTTATGCGGTTTCATTTCCTATCTATATAGACTCATATAATTTATAAATCAAAACATCAGTTTGCTCGACATATCTGCAAGTTTCTATCAATCTCCAAACCTATGGATAAACACCTAATGCCCCTCAACAACCCTCAACAATGTATATATCCGCTAGTTTTTTGTCGATCCAAATGTAACTTAGAGGCATACAACTCAAATATTTTAAGAGTTCTTACATTAAAACTATCAGATAAAAAATAAGCTTATAGTTGATCTAAAATATGGCATATGTAAGTCTAGTATTACGAATGATTAAATGCACGAACATTTTTACTGGTTTTTTATTCTATTTTTTGAAAAGAAATTTTTACTAGTTAAATCACCCCAACATTAAAAAAGCACACTTTGAAGGGGTTATACATCCCCTGTGGATGTAGTAATAATCAAATAGGGGTACACATCCTCAGGAATTTACTTACTATGAATTCTCGTTTCATGATACATGAACATGAATCAATGCATCAAATCCTAATAAATGATCAACAATATGATGCTCTTGATAATTAAATTAAGAATCAAACGTGATTACAGTGAATTAAATGTGAACGAGTAGCAGTCAACCTTGAAACTCACCAGTTAATACATACATATATGAAGTCTCATCAGTTTCTTATATTCAAAGCGACTAATTGAGCCAAGCAAGATAAAACATACTAACAATGAAAGGACGACTCTTTGCTGTTTGCCTGTTGCTTTTCGTGCTCTTCCTCTCTAGTAATCTCCTCAGATCCTTGCATTTTTCTTTTTAAGTCTAAAGTTACATCGAATACGCTTACATCACTAAATCCATAAGCTTGTTTTGCTTTTTTTTTTTTTTTTTAAATAAGGAAATCTCGAAAGATTTTTCTTCGGTTTTTTATCAGTTTTCGCTGACGGACTCACCACCACAAAATAGCTCCGCACTCAACAGATTTTGATCCCTTGACGGTTGAACCGCTTATCATGTGGGATGGGGATAATCTCCAATACATAAGCTTGTTCATTTCGTCGCATTACTAGAACTCTGTGTTCACATTCGTTCTTATTAAACAGGAGCTCGAGGAGATGAAGGAGCGATTCCGCCACCAGAAGTAGACGACTACATCAGCGCACCACCGTCCAGTCCAGGAGGACGCTTGTTGTTGTAAAGGCCGATAAAACCGATAATAGGTATCCCATATTGCTACAAAATATGTGTCCCTGATAAATGTGATCAGATTTGTAAGAATCGTGGTTATGATAATGGGATTTGTGACAAAAATTGTGATGATAAGAGTAAGGATCCCCCTTGCCTTTGCTACAAGTACAAGATCATGTAGAAGTAGAACAAACCATTATAAGAAATTAGTGCTAAAAGAGTATTTGATCGAATAGCACTACTTAATTGAAGAAATATCAATAATATCGTGGTTCCATTCTGCTATCGAGCGATTAAAACTCTTGTTAGTTTCAAACTATAATCTTGTTAGTTTCAAACATGGATTCATATGCGAACAATTTCAAGTTTCAACCATTTCAAAATCTACAGAGCCTTTCTCTCTATTGTTAAGGTCAAGAAAAGTTATCTTGATGATAAGTTGTTTTTTCATATAATTATGGATTCTGTGACTCAAAGGCTCACCATCATTAATTTAATTTGTATCTCAAAAATGTATGTATCAAAAGATTCAATCCTGTACTATTGATTTTAAACTCCGATCACGTGGTTTTAAGTTCCTTGGCTGCTGCAATCTCGAGTACTCTCCCGTTAACGTCATCGATAGCCTCCGACTTATGCAGTTACGTGCTTTGGGAATCTTTCTCAAACTGATATATGATACTTAGACACATGTAAAGATCGTGATATCATATTCTTCAACAAATTGCCAATTCACGCGATAGTAGGATTACAAATAGTGTGACTTGATGGAGAATATGTATGAATCTCGTTGATGTAAAGCAATCCGTTATGACTTTATCCATCAAAGTGAACAATACATAGAGCCTAAAACTACGCAAAAACTATCCCAAAGAAGATTATAAGTACACCTGCGGCATTCGCCCTTGAGATAAACACTTGAGCTAACTGCGGAAGCAACAATGGAGTCCCGTCTCAATGGTTTGTGCATGCTGTTGCTTGTGCTTGTTGCTTCTCGTATGTCTTGTCCCTTATCTCGCCTTGACTTATCGAAAGTTCATTATCTTTGAAGCAACAAACTTGACATGTATATGCTAATGCGTGTACTTTTGCTCTTTAAAATTCTTTGGCGAAATTGATGTGCAGAGGAGGGACTGATACCCTTGGCTGAAGGGAGGACTTGCCTGTCACAAAGCCATCATTTCCATGGAGCTTGTGTAAGCGATCACAACTGCGCGGAGGTTTGCAGGCACGAAGGGTTCACAGGTGGTGGATGTCGCGGTTTCAGGCACCGCTGCTTCTGTTCTCGTCAATGCTAGTACAGCTTAATGGAACCAAGCTTTCCTAAACTGTGAAAACATGTCATCGGCGGATCACCTGATAGATCTATGTTCATCTTAGAGCCTGCAGGGCGATATACCAATAAGAGCTCAATGTTCCTGAGAAATGTTGGTCAATAAAGTTATGCTTGTGTCTTATTTGTATTAATGAACTGAATAATGCTCCTGACAAGAAAATGTCACTCTAGCGATAAACCCAACAAACTCAAACTCTCAATTGTCACCTTGATGGAGATTCAGTGCTCACAATTACATATATGTTGGGTTTGAACTACTCGTAAGTCACAGTACAGGTTTATCTCCCGTAGTTGCAGCTGAATGGAAATATGAATCTCATTGTTGCTTGTATCTGTCTTGCATGTATTTTCAAATATCGATTTCACACCCATGTAATTGCAGTTAAATATCTATTCACACCTGTGTAATCGCTGTCCGATGGATGTCAAAATCTATGAAATAGCTCTCTCACGTTGAGATAAAAAAGAATTATCTCAATAAGAAACATTCCTTTCTATCTTGTGTGAGGACAATGTCATGGATAGCCATTTCACGTGATAGTAGGATTACAAATCTTACAAATAATGTGACTCGATGGATAACATGTATGACTCTCGTTGATGTCAAGCAATCCAGTATGGCTTTTTCCATGAAAGGGAACAATATATAGGGGCCAAGCCATGCAAAAACTATGGAGGCAGGTTTCTGTGGTTTGTGCATGCTGTTGCTTGTGCTCGTCGCTTCTCGTATGTCTCAACTCTCCTCTTGCCCTGACATACCAATGTTTATCTTTGAAACTTAATGAGCTTGATCGTCAAGGATAAATTTTATTTAGTTTTCGCTACAAATTTGATGTGCAGAGGAGGGTCTGATGCCCTTGGCTGAGGGGAGGACTTGCGAGTCACAAAGCTTCCATTTCCATGGACTATGCCTGATTGATCACAACTGGGCTGAGGTTTGCAGGAACAAAGGATTCTCAGGTGGCATATGTCATGGTTTCAGGCACCGCTGCTTCTGTACTCGGTCATGCTAGTCCAGCTCTATGGAACCGAGATTTCCTAACCAGCAAACCAATTTCATCGGCAGAACACCAGCGCGCTATGTTCATCTTAGAGCCTGCAGCACAACACCAATAAGAAGCTCAATGTATCTGAGAAATGTTGGTCAATAAAGTTGTGATGAACTGCATAATAACTCAAACTCTCAACTGTCACCTTGATGTTCAGCGACTCAGCATTAACAAATCACAGTAACGTGCGGGTTGAACTACTCGTAGTTCACAGTATAGATTTATGTCGGACATTAACTAGCTCGAATCAACAAGCAAAAACAACACTTACACAGTTGTACACTTGCAGCTGAGTAGCAATATGAATATCACCAATTTCGAATCTGAATTCTTAAGACAAGGCTACAACAGCACAGAAACGAACCACCAAAAACCCAGTGCCCAGATTAACAACTGGGACAAACATTCACAACCAAATAGAGCATCTTTATCTGACAGGAGTCAAGAACCGTATTCTGAGATTTGATGAGAAGGAACGCCTTCTTCTGATCTATAAGTAATACTCATCTGTGCAATCACCTGCTCCCTCTCGACCACCTCGTTCACGGCTTTCTCCAATCTCTTTATCCAGCCATCGTACTTGACCGGGTATGGTGTCCCACAAAGCGTATCTACATAATCAGCACATGCCTTTAGAGGTGCTGAAACCTCTCCAAGATGTCGTTGGATATGGCGCTTGACCCAGGATCTCTGTCGCCACTGCAATGCAGATTCGATGGAGTCCTGCTGCTGCATAATCCCCCCGCTGAGGTAGTAATGAAGATAAACAAGGCTCTCCACATGAGATCGGAACTGTCTCTCTCCTTCAGGACGGCTCTGCCCCATGAGATCGGAACATATGAAAAACTGCTGCTAGAGCCTTGGGAGTCACTAACACGCAATATATTCTCAAGGCAAATATCGCCGTGCTGGATATTAGCCATCTTTGCACTTCTCAAAGCCAATAGGCAGTCCCGGCAGCAACGCACCGTCTCTTCGGCTGAGAAGGGCCCGTCTTGGGCAATTATCAATGGCAGTGGATCCCAACAAGAAACGTTATAAGTACAGGAGTGTCACACCATGGGTGATCACATCTCTCTGTAGGGTTCCGCCTCTTGCAAGCACCTGGATGAATTATCTTTCCCGAGGCAACAATTCCTTAAGATTTTTGCTTGAAACTCTGGCCTGTTTCAATATGTTTAAGACTTTCGTCTGTCTCTGGACTTGGTACCACAAGCTCATGTCTCCCCATGATGGCTCAAGCCTGGACGGATGAGCACCCACATACAGTGTTAGCAACTGGTGTGGATTTTCCAGAGACACAGCAGAATAGTACAAGCAAGTTCCTTCCATCAAGCTCCCTTGTACCTGGAAACTTATTTTACCCTGCCGCTGGTCATCGACTTGTATCAAGCCACCTTCTCGAAGTGTTAAACGAGATGTGTGATGTTTTGATGCCAGGTTTTCAGCATCATTCGCAAGTTCCATAATCTCTCCTTGTTGGTAACTGTAAGGTTTTGTCTGGTCGAGTGGATTTTCAATTTCGTTCTCCATGATGTGATACTCAATCCTGCGTTTCTGAAGGCGGAGTCTATGGGCAGCAGCAAGGGAAGAAATAGACTTCCTAGGTGGGCCGTGAAACTGTGCAATGGAGTAGAATGTGGCCAGGAGTAACTGAAGGGTACCCAAGTCACCCCAGTTTGGATTCCCTAGCTTGTTTCAGATCCTGTCCACAGGGGAAACACTGATTTCTGCATAAATCTTGATCCATTCCACCACAGATTCATATGGCCTATCTGGGTTGAGGTCTAGTTGGCGAAGATCTCCTCCGAGTTTAACCACCGCACCAAATTTGGAATCTAGGACAAGAACGAAGACGGAGTCGCTGCTTATGGTATAGTATTTGCTCAACTTCTCGAAAGAAGTATGCGAAAACCATAGAATAATGCTTCACATAGAGTGGCAGAAGAGATACCCAGCTTATTCCCCAGCATTATATCAGCTTTGAACAGAGAAAACTGCACCACTTGATCCCAGTTCACTCGTGGATCCTCTGTTGAGTTCAATATCAAAGCTGCACCAGAAAGCTCTGCTATATCCTTCCCCTGGATATAGTTTTTTCTATGCTGTAAAACTTTGATGAAGGATGACGGGCACAACACACAGGTGTGCCACAAGCCATCTCCAATGGTGTGAAGGAAATCCTCCAAAGCCAAATACTCATCTTCTTTATGATCAATGTCGTCATGGAAAGAGCAAGGCATGCGGAATATTTGTTGAAGGAAGCTTCCCTCCAGCGCGTAATCAAGCTCCCGCAGTTCATCCATCTGAAAAGGAGAGTTGAACAGCTGCTCCCCATTGGTAGAATCTGTGATTGAGTTTTCCACAACCCAATATTAAAGACCTTGAGTGAAAAGGTCAATGTCGACGACATTTTTTAGGTAAAATTTTAGCATCTTGAACAGCCTGTTGGAAATGGGAGTAGGCTTGTTAGAAGACAGGAAACCAGAAGCTCCCTTGCAAACACCTGTCGAACACAAAAACATGGGATTTGAGGGAACTCACGAACTGTTACAAAGAAAACCTGCTAATAAGCAACAACATTTGATGTGTATATTTCAACTGTGGCATAATTGGAAGTAGATGCAGACGACAGGACACAGGAGCAGTGCCACATACCGGACTAGGACTTCCTGAAACTTCCGTCTAAGCTTTCTGCAGAGAACGCATCCGGGTCATCTTGTAGTGAGTCTGCAACAAAGATAAAAAGGTTCTTATACGTTGTCAGACGAAATGATAAACAGCTTACCGAAAGCACAGCCAAATCTGTCCAAGCCACATTACCCCCAAAAAAAAAAAAAAAAAGAAGGAAACCTAACCTGCCGTAGACTTCCTAAAGCTTCCATCGAAACTCTGTCCTGTAGAGGATCCATGTCCAGGCCGGTGTTCTGAATAATGTTAACACGATAGGTATTTATCAATTAATTTGGTAACATCATGAAGAACATTTAAGGTAAGCAGCGAATACGAACCAAATCCGATCTTTCTGAGACTCTGGGACAGACTCGGCCCAGCAGAGTCATCAAGATCATTCTGTTGAAAACCTGAGTGATGTTAATCATCAGAGTCATACACAAAACAACCAGCGAAGAAGGCAGAATGTAAAGAATTGACACAACCAGACAATAGAAATTTATATGAGAACTCAGAGAGCACCAATACATTATATGACTACATGAGCAGCTCCTTCCGTGCTCAAACAACGGGGAAGGACCAATTCAAGGATTCAAGACCTTATTCATACAAGATACAGAAACCCTAGCTTATAACAAGAAGGCAAAGCTAAAAATCACAAAAACACCCTTGTTTTCCAGTTCATGGATCAAAATTGTAGGATGGTTTGCTGTTCCAACAAAATCTCCAGCATCCATGACAAATTCCCAAAAAAATGCACCAGATTCGCGAAAACCCAGACGAAATTGAGAATGTGAATAATTTGAGAGAGGAATGGGGGCAGTACCGTTTCATTTCATTGCAACCATATATGACGTTCTTCTATTTTCACTTCCACATATTTTATCTTGTGTCTATCAACAATGATGTGCATTAAAAATGTTCTTCGAAATATCAAGTTTACAAATTGTCCCATCGTTATTGTTCGTAATGTTTCTACTAGTACTAACTGCATGATTTACACACAGAGAAGAGGAAAAGAAAAAGGGTGGAAGGATGATACGAACAAAAAAGTGGGCGCATTATTATCATGATGCAGCAGAGCAAGTTGGTCGGAGCAGGCGAGCATCACACCAGCCCAACACAAATGATTAATCATTATTATCCTCGAAACACATGCTGGCTTATTCACACAAATCAATACTCTGGGCTGCAAATGAAAAGAGAAAGCCTGAAAATGGTCGGTCAACGGAGGTTTGACCGTGGGGAACCAGAAACGATCAAGGCGACTTCGCTTTCCGTGTTCTCTTCAGTCGATAAGGTGTGCCGTTGTCTGTCTGTATGGATGTGTGTCTGTTCCCGGACTATTCCATCACAAGTGACAGCCCAGCTTTTGTCTCACATCTCACAACTAATCGTTACCTGTACTAACTTCAACATATCATCGATTTTCCTCGACTAGGATACAGTTCGTAACATACCGAGCATGTCATACTCGCTCAGTCATACCATATAACTCAAACACAAAGATGTAAACATGATAATCGAAATTACTCTTCCTGTCATATATATCACCATAATAAGGTTTGGGACAAATCTCCAAAATCGATTTGAGAATTGTCTAAGGCTACATCTTGCACTAAAAGAAACGATATTGGTATGGGCGTAAATTGAGAAGAAGACGTTCTCACTAAATGTCACGTCTTGTTCCCTGATAAAAATGGCATCAGCATGCCCCAAGTATCCGAAACTTGATGCACCATGTCGAGCTCTCAACCCACATTGTATAAGTGGATTAGTCTGCCTTCTTTGCTGAGGCTTTTCTCATCCTGGCACAGTACTCGAACAAGCTCCCATCGAAGCAGCACCTAACAGCTTCTTTGGACAAATAGCCATCGTCGTCCTTGGCAAGGATGTAGAGGACTCCCCATTCCAACTTGCTAGCCATCCTGCCACGATTAACAATAGAAGTTTAAAAGGCGAGAAAAGGAAATTAGCAGTTATGGTTAGAAGAGAAAAATAGAGGCCAAAGAAGGAAACCATCCGAAGAAATCGAAAGCATTGCGATTTGCTTGGGTCATGTGCCATAGATCCTTCGAGTTCAGCTTATCTGGTACAGTACGTGCATACTTGCTGAATATGTTCTCAAGATTTGATGGAATGAACCTGCAATTCATTTTGAGGGTCACGGCAAGTTCAGCAAGTAGATAATTATGCACTCAAGCAAGTGACACCAGCAGTATCAGTGCCTAATTGAGAATGATGAGACCGTATTCTTCGGCCAGAAACAAGCATAAATTCAATACTCTAAGGGTCAACCAGGACTCCTAGCAACTCTGATGCACCGTGAACACGGTACATATTACGGGTTCGGTGGTGTTATGCATCACCAATCACAAAATTGAGAAGCTAACATCGAAGTGACAAGTCACTAGCACTCTTCCTGTATCGATATGTGCTCTACAGTTAATGGAAAGGAAGATGATGACATATGGTCGACAGAGAAAAAATCGCATTTATATACCTTCCCTCAGTGTCATAAGTTGATGAGTCACTTCCATGCTTGGCTCTGTGAATGTTCTCCAAGTGTATAGCAAAGAAAAGTGACGGGATCCATGACTGCAGAAAAAAATATAGTCGTCACAAACATATTTAGCCTTCTTTTGAGTGACGGCTTCATTTTTCCATTTTCCTTTTCCAATCACTAGTAGCTGTTACTCATTGTGTTACTCACCGGTGAGGTAGCATAGCTCATAGATCCGTGGATTAGTAGCATTAAAACAAAACAAGCTATGAAGTTGAACCCAAGACTACGAAATCCTGCATACAATAATAGATAATTTGATTAAATACTGATGAAAAGGAAATGGCCAGAGCTAACAAGAATGATCATGGCTGGTATAACTATACAAGTGTAGAACTCTGTTGACAACTATACTCGTGAAAACAATGTCACTAACCATAGGCTACAAAAAGACAAATCAATATTCATATTCCTTAAGAACTCGGCATGTTATGCAGCATCAATAGGAAATTTTCCTATAACACATTTGGCTTAATTTCCCGTCAAAGTTAAATGGATCCTAATGGTTTCCTTCTTTCATGTTGGATGCAGTATTCTACCAATTCACTACTGTCAATCTTTCACTTTACAAAATAATTTTCTGAATGATTCTATGGAAAAGCATGAACTCAATCTACAGCATCTGCGTTGTAATGTTAATAAAATCGTAACAGCAAGATAATCTGTTACTCCTATTTCAACAGCAGAGGAACAAACTAATGACTAGGAAGAATTTGGTACCTCTGTATGTCTCCCAAGGGTAAATAATGCCATCGCCATCAAGATCAAAGAAGGCACAATGCTGCTGCATCACAGACATGTTATTGTGTTTGTGACCCCAAGTGCCATTCACATAATCTGCATCTGCAGCCACGGTCGCTCGAGGCATATCTGCAAATAACATAACACTCTGTTAGGATCTAACATCTCATTAAGATTAAGACCGAACGTGATGGAAATCGAACCACGGGATAATATCACTGATCACGATATGAAATGCATATTATGCCATCAAAATAGAATTTGATCTCAAAAACAAAAGGATGTTAATCCATCATGGATAATCCTCGGGTCATCAATTCACCTCAAGCGTATAACATTGATCTTGACAGTAATCAACATCAATCGACTCTCGCAATCGACAACCCAGGGAAACCCTTGCCGCGAACACATCATCTCCATTTCCGGCACTGAACCCTTCGACATTTACCAAATTCCCACAAGGTCACCGCAGACCCAAACAAATCCCACAAACTGTAACCCTTGAAAACCCTAATCCCCATTGATCGCAGATGACGCCAACAAATTGGGCACATCTCTCGATATCCCATCCATCGATATTGTTGCTCTTGCGATAACCGCCAACAAATGATCGGAGTCTCGGTATCGACCAACCGTCTCCGGTGCCATTGACGCCGCTTGTCGACCGCCGAACTCCGGCCAAAAACGACTGGCGAGTCGTCGGACTTTTTATTTTTTTCAAATTTTCAGGTCCATCTGTTGTGAAATGGCTATGGTGGAAAGGTGATTACAAGTGCGACTGACAACAAAGGAAGAGTTAAATTAAAATAAGTATATGTAATTAGAATATTTTGTTTTAATTTTAATTATTTAATTTTTATGATTTAATTTTAATGATTTATTTTTTATTGAATATATCTATATCATGATATATATTTTGTTTTTCATGTTCATGAATTTAGATTTCATAAAACGAAACACATGTTCAGATATTTTAATTGTTTCTTATCCTAACAGATGTGAGTAATTTGACTAGATCTATAATGAACACAAATGTTTGATAGCAATTGTTTGTCATATTTACATAGGTGCACATCTATCATCTTCTTCGTAAAGATCTCCTGTTAAGGAGCATAGTAGTATCTACATGCTCACTCACTTCGATTTTATTGTGAATGCTCCTCGCTATAATGAATCAAAGCAACAAAATTTAAAGTCAGAGTTTTAAACAATGATAGACACTTGAAAATTTTCTGCTTACATGGTTTCGGAATTTTGGTCTCGAGATCAGTGCGAACAAGCCTCTCGGACGTAACAGGAGCTTTATCCGCGACAGTCGGCATCGCCACCTCCCTCTCGGTCGTGGATGTCTTCTCTCCCGAGGCAAGCATACCCATGTTGGGCATCGAATCCACCTTAGACGACGCGTCCACTTCCATTGACACTGACGACGACGACGACGAAGAATGAATGTCTACGGCCTTGTGTTCTTGATGACCCCTCTCTAACCCTTTATTTTTCTTCGTCGTGAGCGACAGTCGAGTGAGGAAAGAGATCTTGGTTGCGGTCCTTCTCTTGATAGACGAAAGCTTGGAATTGATCAAAGGGCCCATGCAAGTGTGTTAGGTATACGTGGTGGGATTGTTATCATGCAGGAGGCAGTTAAAATTGTTAACTGTTTCAAAGATCCGTTTTCCTCGTTCATCGGTTTCAGCGGAACGATTCATTCCCCATATTGTTCTCCCATTTTATTTTGAACCATTTCATCTACTTTTATCATCTAGCACACCGGTAGTGTGAAAACAGCCATTAAACATACTGATAAAAAGATTGTTACTTGTTTGAACCGGTTGATTGAGTGTGTGGTTGAAATCCATGTTTCCTTCTGTAGGTTTTCACTTCCATTTTAAGGTATGCAACGCTATTTTTTGGCATGAAAACCGAAACGAATCAAAAGTTTCATGAAACTTTCTAACTTTGTTTTCTCCTATATTTAGTCAATTGATCGTAAATATGGTTAGGATTCCATTAGAATGACGTGAAAACGAATGCATGAGTTTCATTATTTAGGATCAGTCAAATGAGATTTCTAAGAAAGGCTCTTGCTATCTTTCTCCCATTATACATGGCTTGAATTCGAGGCACTCTTTGAGAAAAATCATAACCATCATCAATCATATTATCTCGACAATAATCACTAGGTCTTCACAAAAAGTTTGAAGAATATTTGTCAGAATATCATGGTTACAACTTTATAATGGATTTTTTCCAACTTCAGAATATCTTATCCTATTCTTCCCACATATTTTACAATTTTTACACTATTTATTTTTAACACATAAATTTAATTTTTTTTTCTCTTTCAATTTTAATTTTTTAATCATATAATTTTTTTTATCAATTTTTTTTAATTTCTACCCATAAAATAATGTAAAAATCTATAACAATATAATATAATAAAACGATGCCAAAAAAGAAGGAATAATCAAAAAGGTATTTTATTATTTTTAAACTATCTGATAATCTCCTAATCAATCCACCAAAACACGTGCCAAATACAAGCCTCTTCCATGTTTATCATCAAAACCCACGCAATCGTCACATAAGCATTAACATCAAAACCTTCCATTTCTTGATCACATCATCACATAATCCCCGAATCAACGGCTACGATTTCATCAAAGCAAACAATTCCCTTTCGTGGGTTTGACACCGAAATGATAGAAGCCACCACCAAATCGAGGAGAATTGGCTGCTGCTCTATGCTGCTTGCTCCTCTTCGATTTTATCTCATGCTCCTCTTCGATTTTATCTCATCAATTTGATTCAAAAAGATTCAATTTTTGCCCTCTGCTCGATGATTTCACGTTTCCCTCGAATGTGATTGATTTGGTCGGTGAAAATCTGCCCTGATTTCAGTCGGGTCGTTTTCTGCGTTGTCTCTTCAATACCCATGTGAGAATACGGTCATGTTTGTGAATTTTTTCGTTTATTTGTTTGATTTGGCATTGATTCTCGGGTGCCTAGATGATTTAATGGTGTTATTATTGAATTCGGGTCCTGATTTGTGGAATTCTGATGTAATTTTGAATTGGGTAGGCATCAAAATTGGAACTTTCGAAACTCGGCTGTTGGTTTGTATTGGTTTTTATGTGGTGTGTGAAGTTTTGAACTCAGCGATTTAGGGTTGCGGGTATGAGCACTCGAGTGATGATCGGGAATTTGATGTTTGTTTGGTTAAGAATGTTTTTTTGTTTGTTTGTGATTTTGGGAATGAATTGGTCATTGTTATTGCGATTGTTTCATAGCTACTTGTGTGACTATGGCATTGTTGTGCTATTCACTGTTTCTAGGTTCGTCGAATATGAATATTTATTTGCCTTTTCGTGTGTTGCCATTGTTATATGTTCCTGATGGTGGGGTTTGTACATAATACACTTGTATGTTCTTGTGTCTACGTTAAATAATTGAACGTGCAATGAAAGTATCTCGTTGTATGGTCATTGTCTGAGGTTGTATGTTTGCATAGGTGAAAGTTGGACTCAGATAGCGGTTCATATTCAAGCTCTCCATTAGTACGTTAGACCAACGGAGTTAATTGGCTATGATCAAGTTCCACATTAAGTTGTACTTTAGTCTCTCGAATTCCTCATACATGAGCTATGCCTCTCGACACTGTTGTTGCCATGAACATCTATTTACCTTCCATTGCTCAGATCTTGACGATTTATGTATTGCTGTAGGTTCAATTATTGTGTTGTATTTTTTGGTATTTTTATTGTGTGCAGATCCTCAGAAAGTCACTGAAGGGTTGGTTGCATCAAAAGCAGCAAGAGCTGCAATCTGAAAAAAATTAATCCACTGGCTTATCTTTTGATCAAGGTGTTGATTTGACACAACATGCGTCGTGCTTTACCAATACAGACTTCAGGTGGAAAGTGTTCAAATGACTTGACAGTTTCTTCTTCTCTCCCAGTATTGCCTACTACCTCAGCTCCGTTTCGTGCCCCCTTGGAAAGAGATATGTTGAGACACCCTTATCCTGCCAATGTCAGTCCATTTATCAACCAGAGTCAGTCTATGAGACATGGATATCAATCATCTTCTGGGTACCAACCTAGCATACCTTTCAATTCTTCCTCTCCTCAGGATGCGCCTTCTTACAGTGCTCCGTTCTTTTCATATTCACCTGTAGAATATGTTTCCCTATCAGCAAACAATGCTTCTTGTTCCGACTCAAGGTTAATAACTTATGAAAAAGAGGTTGATGACGATTCTTGGAGCACTGATCACCTTGAGAGTATGCTAGATTTTCCTGAGCCTATTTCAGTCGCTTTTGGTCTGGGGGGAGAAGGTAGCGCTTTGTTGCAATCCGAAGACCATATGAAGGGAGCTCATTGGGAGGAGTTGGAAGATCAACTCCTCAACGATGACGCTGGGGAATGGGGCAAATTATTTTCTGATTCTACTACAGTAGACACACAATTGAAGGTTCGTTGCAGACTTTCAATGTCTTGGAACTGTCAGACTTCACATATGACATTTACTCTTGTATGCAATTTGAATTGCTTGAGCCGATAAACTGGAATACGAATGAAAATATAAATATTCAGAAGAGATTCTCTTAGGAACTGTATAGAAATGTAGCATCAGAGATCGGACTCACTTGCACGCAATCGAAGTGTGGAATCCTACGTTAGAGTTAGATTATTGCGTCAGGTATCCTAGTAAATCTTAGGATGCTCTTGCTCTCTGGAACTTATTTTCCTGCTAACATCATGTGGTTCCCAGTGGGCTTGGAGCCTCGGTGTCAATATTCTGTCTTAATTTCTTATTAGCACCATCTCCAGAAACGTTCTCTGTAGTTTATGTGCTCAGCAATCATATGTGGTTCTTTGAGGGTTTAGAGGATCGCATATTTCCTTTCTGTTTATTATAATGTTTCGAATGATCTAGGTTCTGCGAAGTGTTTTCTGTCAATATGATTTTTATGCAATTGTTACAGGTGCCGCAATCATCTTCTGATTTATCAGTTCAACCGCCTCAGATTTCTCAGCGACCTTTAACATCTGGTGTTACCCCTGTTGTAAAACCTGCGTCAAATGCTCCTGCAAACAAGCCACGGATGCGTTGGACGCCAGAACTTCATGACTCCTTTGTGGAAGCTGTCAATGAGCTTGGTGGCGGCGATAGTACGTATTCCTTTCAACCATGCTATTATACTAGATGCATCGAAAGCTTCTGTGAAATTCATCTCAATTTTTTTTTATTTTGTTATCCTTTTGTGACAGCGGCTACTCCAAAAGGTGTGTTGAAGCTCATGAATGTTGAAGGGCTGACCATCTACCATGTCAAAAGCCACCTTCAGGTACTTTTTTTTTTTCTTACTCCTTTCTGCAATTATATTATATTTGTGGTTGATTCTGATAAGCCACTTCTATCTGGATCTTTTGCCCTTTCTCAGAAGTACAGGACAGCAAGGTTCAAGCCAGATGTATCTGAAGGTAAAGCTTTGCCTAAAAATTTTCATCGTTGTGTTTTCTGCTTGCCTAGCTGTCTTGAATACTCACTGATCCTAGAATCTGTTATGATCATGGTGGTCTATAAGTTTTGCTTTGCTGCATATGCAGTTTATTGTGTGAAATGAGATTCTAAATTAACGATAAAAATACCCAACAACAAAAAGACGTAAGCTGTATGAACTCCCTTGTATGATGTGGGTAAAAGATGAATGCAACTCGCTGGGCTATGGTGTGACAAGCTCGGCGAACCAAATGAAGTTGGGAGACGAACTTAAATCTGTTATCGTAGGAAAGCTTGTTGATCATTTCGCAAAAGCTTGTTGATCATTTCGCAGAAGCCTTGGTATCGATTACTTTTTTTTTGTCTTGTCTTCACCTGATGTTAGCTTGTTACTGTTAAAGGAGCTAGCATAATTTTCTGTTGAGGAAAATTCTGTTTCCTTTGTTATGTGCTTCTCCTATGCGGCCTACACAAGGGAGGTTTCAATTGATAAATGCCTACCTGGGACAATAGGCTGACCAAATGTGCCCCCCTCTGTTAAATGTTGCAACTGGCATGCTGATTTCCATGTCAAGATCCTTTGGCTAACTTGCGCATCTGCCTTCTTCATACAGCGAATTCAGAGGCGATAAGCCCCACTTCACAAGTTCCATCTCTGGACATTAAAACGTAAGTGATACTCTGATTTCACCAGGGTAACATGCTCTTTTTATTGGTTCACTGTCACCCTCTTGTTTGTGTAATGTTTTGTTGCTATTAAAATTGCTCTATGGTTGAACTTTCAAAAGAAAGGAAAAAATTAAAATAAATGCTCTATAGTTGTGTTGATTTGGGTTCGTATCACAGGAGTATGGATATCACTGAAGCCTTGAGAATGCAGATGGAGGTTCAGAAACAGCTTCATGAACAACTTGAGGTATGCAAATACGAGCGACTCAATTTTTCGCGCCATGATAGGATGTTGTTTTTTTTTTTCTGATTCTTATTTCGCCACCAACCGGGTTGTGTTGCTTTCTGAAGTAACCGAGAATAGGTGAGACTAGGTGCACAATCCCAGTCTTTTCTTCATATTGAATTGGCAACTCAAATAATGTTAAATTACCTGTAAAATAGGCATGCCAGATAATCTAGCTGTCTATTGACTCTAGTCTCACCGAATAAGGAAGTCTGTTTCGCTCTCCAGTTACACCGGATGGTTTCATAACAATAACGATATTCCCCCCACTCGGTGCTGCTCTTTCCTCTTGGTTTCTTTTCTGATCATGATGCTTCTATGTTACAGATACAAAGGAAGCTTCAGTTGCAGATCGAAGAGCAGGGGAAATACCTTCTTCAAATGCTTGAGCAGCAGAATAAGATGGAGAAGGAAAAGCTCAAAGGGTTGTCGTCCTCTCCAGCACCAGAAGTGAAAGTGATTGACTTGGATGGATCAGAGAACACACAGCTGGAGCAGGCAAGAGTAGATACGCGAGATGAGACTGTTGGTAGTCCAAGGGAGAAGCTAGAACTAGCCGATACTCATGATCCAAACGCCAGTGGAACTATCTGCCCGAGTTCTCCATCAAAAAAGCGTGCAAGGACAGACGAGGCACAATAAGTAATTTACATGTGGACTTGTTGATCAGCTCACATGTGGCACATAATTTGCACAAAATCTCCCCGATCATGTGGACCGGGATGAAAAGGGCAGGACAAGTGCTGGAAAATCAGGCGTCCCAGCATTCACATCGATTAAGCGAATTCTGTTGCGTTATGATGTTTTGATTAGATATCATCGAATGTTATAGTAGGTTTAGTTTTCTTGATATTTGTTCTCATTTGACGATTGGTTTGGCTTGTCTGATGTATTTGAAGTTTGTGCAAGTACAGTCAGGTTATTTTCATTTTGCTGAACATGATGACGCTCTCGATCCTAACATGTTTTCAGTGTATATAAAGACAATTGAATTGGTCCTCTTCTTATTTCTGTATGAATTCAAAATGTTAGACTCCCACCATTGCAATCATGCAAGGTCAAATCTTCGAGGTTTGCCAAATAAGGCAACATGATCTGGAGGTCATAAAAAACGCACAACAAACCCATTGATCTACGACAGACAGAAACCATAGAACCAAACATGCATCCATCGTCGTGACAGTACACTAGTTCTGACAGCTTCTCTCAAGCTCAATCTGGAGACAATGTCGCCAAGAACATCATCTGGAAGCCGGCTAATAAGATCTTCCTCCTCCTCCTTCGTTACAGAATCTGCAATATTTTAACAGTGGAGAACATCAAGATTCCAAGAATGAGGCACTGTGTGTGAAAGCTGATTCCAAAACCGCAATCAGCTTACCAAAGCGGAAGGTCGACCAGCTGAGACCCCTTTGTGAGCTCACAGCCAAACATCAATCTGTCTCTGAGTTTAAATTTTTTATTCAATTTACTTGAAAATATTTTTTTGTTCTATAAATCTCGTAGTTTTTGGTCTGTGAAAATAAGTTATTAGGTGCTCCATCTTTTCCCATTAAGACCAAACGAAACCTGTGCTCAAGAGATAAGAGCTAGATGTCCATACACTGGCCAAAAGATAGATGATTACTCGCAGGCTTCCAATTGGTATATTTGTGTTCAACGGTGGGACAGTGCATCAAGCAAGCCATTAGCCACTAACATCTGCTTATATATTTTATATCTACCACAATCCACCACTCGTAATATTTTTAGATGGCAAGAATTTTGCATAGGAATATTTTCAGATAAATACTCTCCCAATATGTTGGCTATATTTTCTATACATAAAACGAACAGATATATATCATGTCATGATACCTTATTGCATGAACCGCTGAAATGTCGCTAAGCCGGGAATCCCAAGCAGGAGATGTGGTTATACCAAGTCACTGAGCGTTGAGTGTTGAGAAACGCTCAAACAATCCCAAGCCGGTCCTCTTACAGAAAATGAACAGATACGTATCCTGTCATGATACCTTATTGCATGAACCGCTGATTTCTTTCCAAGAATTCAAGGTCCTTACAAAACTTGCACAGTACTTGTCGCAAATGTATGGTAGTAACATGCTTTTGAGACACGGACATTATAATGCTCAAATATCTCGAAAGCATTTAGCCTTGAGCAATCCATTCGGATTAGAGATCGGAGGATCGGGTTTAAAAATTTTGATTTGCAGACAAGACATCTAAACCATAGGAAGAGAAGTAATTAATCGTCATAAAAATGGAAGTGATGTGAAGCAAGTCGGGAAGGGTGAATCATGGACACAAGCTGATGCAGTTCAATTCGTAAAGAGAGAAAATTGACATGTAATGTAAGAGATGATGAATTCGCCTTGAGAACTTGTATTACTGTATAACAACACAAATATGTTACCAAGAATGATTCAGAAGTGAAATTAAGTGCTTGAACAATTGCTTGTATTGTTTGTCGCAAATGTATGGTAGTAACATGCTTTTGAGACACGGACATTATAATGCTCAAATATCTCGAAAGCATTTAGCCTTGAGCAATCCATTCGGATTAGAGATCGGAGGATCGGGTTTAAAAATTTTGATTTGCAGACAAGACATCTAAACCATAGGAAGAGAAGTAATTAATCGTCATAAAAATGGAAGTGATGTGAAGCAAGTCGGGAAGGGTGAATCATGGACACAAGCTGATGCAGTTCAATTCGTAAAGAGAGAAAATTGACATGTAATGTAAGAGATGATGAATTCGCCTTGAGAACTTGTATTACTGTATAACAACACAAATATGTTACCAAGAATGATTCAGAAGTGAAATTAAGTGCTTGAACAATTGCTTGTATTGTTTGTCGCAAATGTATGGTAGTAACATGCTTTTGAGACACGGACATTATAATGCTCAAATATCTCGAAAGCATTTAGCCTTGAGCAATCCATTCGGATTAGAGATCGGAGGATCGGGTTTAAAAATTTTGATTTGCAGACAAGACATCTAAACCATAGGAAGAGAAGTAATTAATCGTCATAAAAATGGAAGTGATGTGAAGCAAGTCGGGAAGGGTGAATCATGGACACAAGCTGATGCAGTTCAATTCGTAAAGAGAGAAAATTGACATGTAATGTAAGAGATGATGAATTCGCCTTGAGAACTTGTATTACTGTATAACAACACAAATATGTTACCAAGAATGATTCAGAAGTGAAATTAAGTGCTTGAACAATTGCTTGTATTGTTTGTCGCATAGATTCATGCATCGGCGGTTCCATTTTGTAAAGCCATCTCTAATCTTGTCTCAAATGGGACAGGATTCCAAGTCACCTTCTTGTCCTGAGAAGAACACAAGCTCATACATTAACGAAGTCTTAGACATCACGGAAAGAGTGAAAGTGTGAAAATGGTTACCTCTGTGCATTTGCTTGTGATACTTGACATCCGTCCCCTAAAAGATTCACCTTCTGAATCAGTAGCCCTATCGCTCCAGTAACTCCCAATGCTTCCAATGATGGGCATATCATCTGAGCTTCTGCTAGGTGATCGCCTTGGCGATGAAGAAGCCGAGAACTGCTTGATCTCTTCCACCGTCAGAGCCCCTAGGATTGGTCTATCTTCAAATCCTCTGGCTCTCCGAGAAGGTGAATGATTTCCTAGAGAAGCAGAGCTACCACTCTTGGCATCTGGGGTTACTACTTTTGTCTCAATCAGCCAGCTTGAGAGACTTGCATCCACAGCTGAGTCTTGATCCGAATCCTTTGACCGTGCCAAACAATGCTTGCCACGACGCGTGAATGTCTTTGTGTTTGGCTCTTTAATGGTGGGTATATTTGAATCTATGTGAAGTTTAACATTCTCCTTCACTTGATATGCTGATGGTGCTTCTCTGGTTCTTGCCTTCCAATGGGCTAGATTTTCCACCGGATTGAGCACAGAATCTATACTTGCATTCTCATCGTGTAGTTCATTATTCTGATTCAGCTCGATCTCCCGTGATTCACTTGGCAAACACATGACTGAAAAGGGACTACAGACTTCCTTATCCCCTACTTCTTTGGTGAGATTTGTCCTCCTGGAGTCAGCGGACAAGGAAAACAACGACCCAGATGACTCTTCCATAACCTGAAACTGATCATGTTTAACCTCACTTTCGTTTTGATCATCATCATCATCATCATACTCCTCATCATTATCCAAGACATCGGTCAATATTTCATTATACTCATCATCACTGTCTCGGCAATCTTGGTACCTATAATTAGGAGGGTAAGTAAATACACTCGACGAGCTTGAATCGGATTGGCAATTATCAAACTTATTGTCATCGACATCCTCCTCCTCCTCTTCATCGGCTGCCACTTTTACCACATCATCATTGTTTCTTTCCATCTGATCAGAAGTCCTCTCCGTGGCCAATGTAAGCACTTCATTAGTAATTCTTTCCATCTCATCGGAGACTCTCTCCGTGGGTAGCTCCTCGTAGACCTTGATGTTGAGATCGAACGTGACTTTCTTCCTGCCGCTGATGTTCGGGTGTACCCTTTCCTCATCCCTGAGAACCAACAAAATACAAAAATTAGGGAGTACAATATTGAACATCTTTATATATCCAATTCATTGATCAAGGAGAGACGACATTATTTCGGCCACTTCATCAGACTACCTATCAACAATTGCTTTTGAGTTGGATCCCCGGAGGTTTAGTAAGTACTATGAATTCACCAGGAAAATACCTAATCTCATTCACGGCAACCTTGCCTAGTCATTCGGTACAGAAACCACATACTATGTTGATATGGTCCGTCATAACAGCATTTCCATAACTTATAAGACGATCTGGATATACTAATCAGGCATACAACCACAAGATTCCGTCACACGAGAGAGTAATCAAGCAAGTGAAAGAATCGCTTACCGTAATTCTTGTGTTGGATCAGTCGTTTCGTGATTAACAACCGTGATTTGCGATTCAACAATCGCTTTCTGATCACACTGTAATCGCAACGAGGGTTCAATGACTTCTCTCGCCGCACTCCACGCTTTCACCGATCCAGATCTCCGTCGACCTGGTTTGGGGAGACAAGTCGAGAAGCAACCCATCGCACCGCCACCAGCGGCACCAAATTAGGGCTTCGCGGTTAAGAAACCGGTCAATATTGGAGCGACAAATTGCGGCGGTGCATTGTTGTTTGTGCCTGCGTTGGGGAGGAAGGCGGCGGCGGCGACGAGAACGAGAGGGGATGCGAGTGGAGTGGGATTGGGGGAGAGGAGGAGGGTTAACGTTCGAAATATGACCGTTGTGGGGGTGTGGAAGAGCTGGCAGTGGGGACGTCACTGGGGCCAGTCATTTGGACCGTTGCTAATAGATTTAACTCTTTGCTGGAGTGATACAGTGGTAAAAAGATGTGAACGTAAAGATCATCTACATTCTGTGAGCTGTATGATTTTGAACTCTCTAAAATGATAACAAGTCATTCGGTAGTTTTTGGCTGCTGAATATATCCTAATAAGTTTCATTATGATTATGTTTTTTTGTCATTGTTATATTTAACTATCCACTAATATTTGCACATCGACAAACATATTTATCGATTTTCGTCCATGTATAGACCTAGTTATCTCTCTATGATGGTCTCATCATGTTTCATAACACAATCAATTGGGATAGAAGCATAAGACAATTGACATTAGTTGATAGTGAGAAACTCTTATGCAATTTAGATTCAATGATCGAACAATCATTGTCTTGATCAGTTTGTTTAGGATCGGGG